>PVJS01017476.1:0-36114 GCA_004027185.1 Glis glis
AGATGTGTATATGTACATACATGTGCACAGACCCATACAACAAGTGAAGTCTGTATACACAACTAGCAGTGAAATTAACTTCTGCCCGAGGCTACTATGAAATGTCAATTAAACTGCCAAACTTTCAGAGCTTGGTACTCTATCTTTCTGCCTTGGGGAGCTTTTGTATTCAATTTATTGTTAAATAAAACAGCTAACTTGGCAGCAGAGTTAGATTAACAAATTATAATGAACATTCTTTTTCCTGTTTTTGGTTTTTGCTTAAAAAATAAGGTGAGCTAATATTCTAGAAGAATGAATTTGAGGGAGATTAAAGATTTTGAGAGAGGTTATTTGTTTGTAACCATTTTAAGTTGGGTAGGAGAAAAAGAATGTACTATCTTATTTGAATTAAACAGAAGTATAAAAGAAAGTGGAATAAAACCTAATAATGGTTTTTTAAAAACATTTCCTTTATTAACATTTAATTTTTAATAGGAAGAAATAATGTCAGAAGCCAAGAGGAGCCACCGAACAGCTATGGGCCTCAAATTTAAATATCTTCCCTTTGCCCTCTTTAAACTCCTTTCTGGCCTTTTACACACACATATGCGTGCTCATGTGTGCGCACACACGTGCACACACGTGCACACACACACATTTAATCAGATTGTCTGAAAGGCCCATTTATCTGATTATGCAGCTGAGACTATTGTCTCTTCTATCCACAGGGGGTAAGGACAGTTTTCAGAGAACCACCAGGAGCAAGGAAACTTCTCTTCTGGGCGTGGTGGCGCACGCTTGTAATCCCAGTACTTTGGGAGGCAGAGACCAGAGGATCCGGGTTCGCGGCCAGCCTCAGCTCTCTCGCTCTCTCTCTCTTTCTCTCTCCTTAGTGAGGCCCTCCGCAACTTCGTGAGACCTGGTTTCAAAATAAAGTATAAAAAATAGGGCCGGGGGTGTAGCGTGGAGGTAGAACGCCCCTGCGTTCAATCCCCGGTATCGCAAAAAAAAAAAGATTTTGAATATTTGTTACTATTGGGATAGGCAACAGGGTACTGGTAGGCTAAATCGGCATAGACACTGAGCTGTTCTAAATGTATTATCTAATTTAATCATCATTACAATCCAATATAGTAGGTGATTTTTTTTTTGCGGTACCGGGGATTGAACCCAGGGGCGTTCTACCTCCGTGCTACACCCCCGGCCCTATTTTTTTATGCTTTATTTTGAAACCAGGTCTCACGAAGTTGTGGAAGGACCTCACTAGGTAGAGAGAGACAGACAGAGAGAGAGAGAGAGACAGGGAGAGAGAGAGAGAGCTGAGGCTGGCTGCGAACCCGGATCCTCCGGTCTCCGCCTCCCAAAGTACTGGGATTACAAGTGTGTGCCACCACGCCCGGCTAGTAGGTGATTTTGATCCCCTATGCTATAGGTGAGGAATAGGAGAGATCGTTATTCAGTAAGAAGATTGGAAAACTCATCCTAATTTTTTTATAAATACATCCTATGGGTGAGTGATTGATACCAAACCATTAGTCGATTTGATAAAACAGAGGTTGCCTTGTGATATGACAAACTGATAGTAAAAGAGTAGTTAGGTAAACAGAAAATGATGGGGTCAAGTTCATAAATGTGGCATAGCTACAGCTTTGGAAAATTTGACATTGTGAAAAGTGGAAGAAGCTGGATTTAATGCAGCAGAAGAATAAATTTCTCCTTTAAGTCTCACAGGTACTTCTTGAGGAATGGATATTCTACAGGAGTGGGAGAAAAGGGCTGGAACTGTCTATTACATTGAAGGTAACACTGCACTCTTATTGCTGATCTAGCACTTTATGGCTATCATCTTACCTAATTTAACTGTTACCTTCTGAGATAGTTTCTACTGTTATTTCTAATTTCTGCAGCTTACCAGCTTGGCATAAGTCACACTTTTAGGATCCAAAGCCTCCAGCTTTACTTTGGAGCCCATACCCTAATTACTGTTTTACTATCAGACTGTCATAAGGCAAAGCAACCCCTGTTTTATCAATCAACTAATGGATTGATATCAACCAACTTAATCATAGAGTGTGTTTTAAAAAAATTAGAGCATACTACCCCAAATTCTCAACTGAACAACATATCAAATGAATGAAAATAAAAGATCCTTCAAAAGAATTCTGAGAAAAAAGCATCTAAGTTTTCAGCAAATAAATTATTCATCAGTAAGTTATGGTATAAAAAAGAAAGAAAAGGTCAAAATCAAGATATCTTAACAATCCTAACAAAAAGAGACTCAGATTATGGCACGCCTATTGGAATGAACAATATTCAACCATAAAAACCATGTTTACAATGATATGTGAAGAGCATGAAAGACTACACATAAAGTTTTAAGTAATATTGAATATTGTTTCCACAGTAAGGTTTCCAAACTATAAAAATGTAGGAAAAAGTGTCTAGAGGAAATGCATGGACACAATAGCAAGGTTTATTGACATTCAAGGAGGAAAGTTTAAGAAGAGATTCCATTGATGCCTTGTAGCATTTTTAAAATTTTGTATCAATAGTACATATTGCTTATATAATCAGGGGGAAATAATATTTTTAAAAAACTCTATTGCAATGAAACATTTTCCACAACTACAATAACCACCTTAAAGTTTATATGTGTTCAATGCTCCTTAATAGGGGTCAGCAAACTTTCTGTGTAAAGGTTCAGATTGTAAATATTTTAGACCTTCCTTATAGAACAGCAGCAAAAGTAAGGCTATGATATAGACACTTACAAAATAAGACAGAAAACAAGTCTCTATACATTTTTTGATAAAATTCAAAATATAATACTAATAATGGAGTATAATATTTTAATACGCATCTACTACTGTTTTTTTTTTGTTTGTGGGTGCTAACATTTTGCCTAATTGGGGCTCAAAGTGAGCGTTCCCTATCATCGTTTGTTTCAAATGTTCATCTGTTAATGCTGATCTATAAGGAGCTTTAACCCATTTCATCTTGGGAAATGGCTTTTCACACAGACAGGTGACACATGTGGCACTTGAAACGCTGTAGCGTTATTGTGGATTCTTGGCAATTTAGAGCACGCCAAGCGGTGAGTGCCACATATGGTCCCAGTTGCAACTACAGAGCTGTGCCTTTGTAGCACAAAAGTCGCCACAGACAGCACACAAACTAATGACGTGGCTGTGTGCCAATAAAACTTTATTTATGTAATGTGAAAATGTGAATTTCAAATAATTTTCAGATATCACAAAACATTCTGCTTTTGATTTTTCAACCATTTAAAATGTGAAAATTTAAAATTAAAAAACAGACACATTCTCAAAATAAAGGAAACCCATTTTCAGCTAATAGACTATGCCGTATGGATTCGGTCCAGGTTTAATGAATGAGCTGAAGTTTTCTGACCCCTGCTCTGGATGTAAGCACACACCTCTTGTCAACTTTGTCCAACAATCATCTTTGACTATATGGGATATGTTCACACCCTTGCAAAAAAATTAAAATCCCTTTATGTAAAATGATGTTTCTAATTTCTCTATGAGTTAGTTACTGTGGGAGCAAAGAAACTATGTGACCAGACACTGAAAAACATTAAAGAGGCAATCCAAACAAATGCTAATAGAATCAGAAAGAAAAAAATCAAGGTTCTGACACCCAAAACTTGTTATATCTTTCAGACTCATTGATATTTTTATGGGGGATCCAGGTTGTCAGGAACTATGCTAAACAGACCCATTATAATAACCTTAGAAGTAATAACATCAAATATTCAGACTCTTACATGGAAAGCTATCAAACCTATTCAAACTCCATCTCCTTACCTTAAGTTCAGATGTTATTTCTCCCCTGAGTGTCTACCTAAGACCTAAGCAGAACACAAAAGATGTTCTGAAGGTTAAATCAGAGTTTGGATCAGAAAATTATTTGATGGAGGCTTAAAAAAAATGAAAAAGGTGTTAAAATAAATTAATTCCCTGCTTTGATCACATCCTTGGTTCTGCAAAAAGTGATCTATGAACATTTATATAATAATCATCTAGGTTTCTTCTTAAGACAAACATTTTCCAGGCCCAAGGTATTATTAATATGCAAAAACACTGAAATTGAACAATTAGAGTTTTGGAAATTGTTTCAGGAGAAAAAGTTACTATTTAGAATGCAGAACATTCTAGATTTTCCTCTATAGTAATTTACATACATAATTCTGCTTGTGCTCACCTTGGTGTGTAATATAAATAAATAAGGGACAATACTTTTGGAAGTAATTTTGTCCTTGATAAAATTTTGTGTGCAACTCTTAGGAAAATTAGTCAGTGCTTGTTCTGGGCAACCATTTGTGTAACTCCTGTCATGGGGATGTTTACAGTCAGAGATGGAGAGAGAGGGGACTGAATAGTCAGATCAGAGGTACCAGGGATGGGATGAGAAAGAAGACACAAGCAACTACTGTTCCAAATGCCCACTCTCAAGGAGCAGAAATTCCAATGGACAAAGCAGAGAGGGAAAAAATCATAATCTTCACAATTACTGTTTAAAATTATAAATAATTCAGGCCCATTCCTTGAAGTATGGACTAAAATGCCTTAGATGCTTTGTTAAAAATGCAGATCCATGGATCCATCCCGGACTGACTGACTGACTCAGAATCACTGTGAATCACTGTGAATCACTGTGATTCTGAGTCAGTAAGTCCAGAATCTGTATTTTAAATCACTGTCCAGAAATCTGTATTTTAAACCATCCTGACAGCTGTTGTTTAAATTTGACCCACTTTCTGGCCACATGATTCCATTCTTCCTTTGGGACTGCAAACATTCTTTAATCATTTTAACAAACATCCTAGAGATCTTCTTGTGGTCCAGTATTTCATATACCAGAAAATAAACTTATAATGATGACCTTAAAAGGTTCATAGTGCAGGAAATAAATGCAGGTAAAGAAGCTACCACAGAGTACAAAGTGTGATGCCAGGCAGCCCAGGGCGCAAGGACCAGATGGAAAAGCAAAAATGTAAACTTGATGTTCGAGGAAAGAGTCCATTTTTCCCTTTGGGATATTGTAATCTGCTTCTTTTAAGGTGATTTTCTAGGTTAAAAATATTTTTAATTCTAAATTATTTATTCATGATTAAAATCCATTAGTTTTGAAAGTACACTTTGACACTGTTTCTAAAAAGTAATCTGTGAACCATGTACATCCAAATAATCTGAATGCAAATGAGTCTACCCTTTGACTTCCAGTTTGAAGGCTTAATCTATTCTAGGCTATTTATCATGAATTTCTGTTATTAGACAGCCTGGGATAGGAGAACCCCAAACCTCAAACCTTAATGTTTAACTGGGTATAGACCAATAACATAGGAAGAAATTTCCTCCATGTTTTGTATGCAATTAATTTGAGTTGTTTGGGGGTTAAGGAGAATGGAACACTGCAAAAGTAATATTTCCCACTATTCTGGCCTAAAAGAAAAACCATCATAACTCAGAGGTTTAGGCATATCTGGGTTTGAACCAAGCTCTACCTTTCTAGCTGCCCTTAGTCAACTTACATAACCTCACTAAGTTTGCTTTGTAATGTTGGTATCGCACATATATGATTCACACACACATATACACATATGCCTTATACACACAGGCACATGCACATAAGTAAATTAGTCATATTTAATTCTGCTTGTTTTGCAATACCATAAAGAGTGAAGAAATAATGCATATAAAGTGATTACCATTGCACCTGAGCCATAGCAGGTAGTCGGTGAATACCGGGGGTAGAGATGAGAGAAAGAGAAAGCAAGCTGGCACGAGGGTAAGGGGGTTGAGTTAGAACAGAGGAAAAAATACAGAACGCATATTATAAAACTCAGGAAGGTTAAAGTTATAGAAAAAGTTTATTTCTAATATCTTCAATAGTTTGCTTTTTTTTGTAGTTAGAGATGACTTTGTTTCTATTCTCTGTAAAGCAGTAGCCAGGCCAGGCTCTTAGTGGTTGCATGAACATCATTAGACTATGCACAAAACAGAGCAACCACAGGAAGGTTATTGGTATTTCATCTCAACTCTGAAAATGTCAAGCCATACCAGCCTGGCGGACAGCGATAGGAAACCCATTTCCAGTTATCACATGGTAATGAAGGGAAACAATGGGAAATCTACAAGGAGGGGGAAAACCCAGAATAAGCAGAGGACAGAGTCTATACAGCTTCCTACATTCCCAGCCTCATTAAAATATGCAGATCATATCATTAGGAAACAGTTTCCTGGCAGAGTTTTCTCCTGGAGTTCAGTTACCAGCACATGTTTGGCAGTTGTTATTCCAATGAGTTAAACTACATCTAGCGTCTTCTATGTAAAAACAAGCAAAAAATAAAATGAAGCACAGGCAGCTTTTGCAAGCCACGTTTTCATTCAGGGGTGCTTTTTTAATCTCAGAAAATATGAGTCCGTATAAACAACAACAATAAAAATAGAAAGGCCAGCACGGCTTGTTTGTCTCGTTCCTCCAGCAACACGCAAAAGCCACAGAACTACAACTTCCTATTTTCCCAAAGTTTTTTTGCTTCCAACCTTGGGCACATGTGTTAATGTTTTGAACTCAGTAATACAAATTACACCTGGATTTAATTCAGCAAGATGACTAAGAATACTATGGAACTGGAGAAACAGTAATTGCAAAGACATTCCCTAACTGAACTTGAACTTTGATCCAGGTAAGAAGCATTCTGGTATTCAATTCAATTCCTTACTTCTTTCACATCTTTCTTTGTTTTTTTGTCTTCATTACTTCCTTGATTATTTTTTCTTTCTTCTTCCCTCTTTTTATTCCCCCTTCATTCTTCTTGCCACCTTTGCTCCTTGCATCTTAGCCATCTGTCTCTCCATCCATGCAGCCACCCACCGATCCATCTACCAACCTATCATCATTCTTCTTTTGTATGTGTGACAAAGGGGAGAAGGAAGGACAAAAGAGGTATTCTTTTTTTTAAATATCTTGCCAACAAGCCTAGTAGACTTTCACTGCTCAGAGGACAGCTCACCTTAAGGAAATTAGTGACTGGATAGGAATACAGAATGATAGTAAGGAGGTGACTAGGTAATCAAAATATTATGTGAACAGCAACATTTAATAGTGCAATAATGTAGAGGTGTGTGTAAACAATAGATATCAGCTATTATTACTATTGCACACAAGTGCCATTTATTTAGTTTTTTTTTTTCTGTTAGTGATTCTGTTAGTCTGAGACCCTGGAAAGTTTCTGAGGTCAAAACTATCTTCATAATAATGTTTATACATTATTGTTCCTTTCCCTGTCTTGACATTCACACTGATGGGACAAAACAAAGGGAGCGAGTCAGGTGTGGTGGTACATGCTTGTAATCCCAGTACTTTGGGAGGCGGAGACCGGAGGATGCTGGGGGGGGGGGAGTTTGTGGCCAGTCTCAGCTTGCGCGCTCTCTCTCTCTCCCTGTCTCTTACTCTTTCTCTACCTAGCGAGGCCCTCCGCAACTTCGTGAGACCTGGTTTCAAAATAAAGTATAAAAAAATAGGGCCGGGGGTGTAGCGCAGAGGTAGAATGCCCCTGGGTTCAATCCCTGGTACCACAAAAAAACAAAACAAAACAAAACAAAAAAAACAAAGGGAGCGTAAAAATGCTGGTGCCTTGGCATGAGTTGAGGCCAAAGCCCCAAACTGTGCGTTCACAGTAGTTTTCCACAACATTCATTAATAGAGACAAACAGTGCTGCTTCACTGAAGACTGTTCTTGATGAAGTAGAAAAAAAATATTAATTTTATTAAATCTTGGCCCTTTGTTTAAGATAATTAGGTGCGATAAGATGGTAAATATATAATGAAGCATTTTATTCTGGAAACCAACATATGATCATTGTTTTGAGGAAAAACATTTGTGTGACTGAATTTTGAGCTGAACCATTCAATTTTTTTAATGGAACGTCATTTTTAAACACTAAAATTCAACTCTGACTCTTCAGACATGAGGATTTAACAGACATTCTCTGGAACACAAATGAAGTGACTTAATCACTTCAATGAAATCAACCATATTAATATTTTGCCAATCATAAAATTCAAGCTTTAGAGCAAACATTAGTATTGTGCCAAACTTGAACTCAACACGATGAACTTTCTGAATCTTCAAGACTTTTCCAATAATGGTGATGTTTACAAACATAAGTATTTTTTGGACATTTTATAATGAAATGGGTCAACATGTAGAGGAACTTCCTATCCCAGTGAACCAATATTTTCCAAATGACCAAGGCATCGTGTTACAAGGCTGTGCACAAGGAAAAGATTCATTTCCATTACAAGAAAGGTCCATGGATTTTAATTTGCAAAGCGTTCGTTGATATGTTTTCATAAAATATGCCAATTGTAAATAGTCTTTAAGAAACTACCACTTGTTGAGTTTTTGTAAAGACTCAAGTAAGAATACCCACAATTACCTGAAAAGGCTGCCTAACATTATTTCCATTTTCCATCTACATATCTGTGTGACGTCAGATTTTCTTCATATTCTTCAACCAAAATAACAAATCCAGTTATATTAAGTCAGACATTAAAAATATATGGGAATGAAACAGAATAGAAGATACAGAGATAAACCCTCACACTTAGAGACAGGTGGTTTTTTTTTTTTTTTGCGGTACCGGGGATTGAACCCAGGGGCGTTCTACCTCCACGCTACACTCCTGGCCCTATTTTTTTTTATACTTTATTTTGAAACCAGGTCTCACGAAGTTGCGGAGGGCCTCACTAGGTAGAGAGAGAGAGACAGGGAGAGAGAGAGAGAGAGAGAGAGAGAGCGAGAGCTGAGGCTGGCTGCGAACCTGGATCCTCCGGTCTCTGCCTCCCAAAGTACTGGGATTACAAGTGTGCGCCACCACACCCAGCTAGACAGGTGGTTTTTGACAAAGGTGCCAAAAACATACACTGGAGAAAAGACAGCCTTGTCAACAAATAAGTGTTGTGAAACTGGATATCCATATGTGAAAGAATGAAATTAGACCTTTGTCTCTCACCCTGCACAAAGGTCAAGTCCAGATGAATCAAAGATCTAAGAATTAAAGCAGAAACTTTGCAATTGCTGGGGAAAAAACATAGGACAAACTCTCCAACTCTGATAGACACTTCCTCAATAAGACCCCAAAGCTCAGGAAATAAAACCGAGAATCAATAAATGGGATGCCATCAAATTAAAAAGCTTCTGTGCAGCAAAGGAAATAATCAAGAGTCTGAAGAGAGAGCTTCAAGAATGGGAGAAAGTCTTTGCAGCTACTCCTCTGACAGAGGACTGCTATCTAGAATATATAAAGAAAAAAACCTTAACATTCAAACAACAACAAAACCCCCAAATAACCCATTCAAAAAATGGGTAATTGAACTGAATATACACTTCTCAAAATAAGAATCCCACTATGTTGTATAATTATAATGCACCATTAAAATGATAAATATTCGGGAAGCACAAAATAATGCTATTCTCACTAAAAATAATTTACAATATTTATTTTTCATAAAATTTATTTACATTTGTGTAATGGGGTTATTAATGCTATTTTTAAATAAATATTTAACATTTCTTATTTTTAACCTAATACAGTAAATAGTGGTGGATAAAACATACATTGACCAAATGAGATTTTGTTAATAATTTATAGGAATGTAAAGGTATTTTAAAACAAAAATATTGAGAAATGCTGTTCTAGGTACAAGTAATATTTTTCTATGTATCTACTTCTTTAGCAGTCTAGGAAGTTGATAATTTTAAGCATAAGTTTTGTCACTTCCATTAAATATTTTTCCAGATATACCTAAGTATAAGGTAAGTTCTTAAATGAAATATTAAGAATTAGAAAACAGAGCCAGGCGTGGTGGCGCATGCTTGTAATCCCAGTACTTTGGGAGGCGGAGACCGGAGGATCCGGGTTCACGGCCAACCTTAGCGCGCATCTCTCTCTCTCTCTCTCTCTGTCTCTCTCTCTCTCTGTCTCTCTTTCTTTCTCTCTCTCTACCTAGCAAGGCCCTCCGCAACTTCGTGAGACCCTGTTTCAAAAATAAAGCATAAAAAAAAATAGGGCCGGGGGCGTAGCGCAGAGGTAGAACGCCCCTGCATTCAATCCCCAGTACCGCAAAAAAAAAAAAAAAGAATTAGAAAACAGATGTCACCTATATTTGTGTTTTCAGTTTATGATGTGCTCAAATAACTGTATTATATTTTTTACTACATAATATGCTTGGAGAAGATACATTAGCCTGAAACATCTCAAACAGTTCTGTTTGCAAACTTTTGAGGTCCACTATTAAACTGGAATCAGTAAAGAAAAAAAAAGGTGGAGGGAAAGTTTAAGAATAATGCACATTTGACATTTTTCTACTCTTTATGCTGTTTTCAAATAAGTATAGCAATAAATCTTTTAAAATATCACTTTAAAAAGCAAAATAATTACTTGAAGTGAAGATAAATACTTGTCTATTGGATGAATGAAAAAAGACTTGTAATGCATTCCTGTGGCTTGGAATAAAACTGACACCTATGTGAATCGATGCACCACTGTATCCCAAGACCCTGAGACTGAAGATGGACGCTCTGACAACAGCATTTGGTCACAGCAGAGGCCGGATCTGAATGTGAAATTAAACTAAAGTATCCCATGAAACTTATGCTGCAGTTTGAGAAGATGTATAATGGTTAAATTTTGTATATTAATTAATAAATTCAAGATGAAAAGCTAACACTTGACTATTTCATCTGTATCTCTAAAAGTTTTCTTAATGAACTGGTCCAAAACATTTTTTATTTGTAAAATTTCATCATGTGGTTAACAGGGCAGGCTTTTCTTTGAGATCATTATAGATTCAGGATAGATGAGGCTTCTGATCCTATCAATGGTGTTAAAAAATCAACTCTACTATGTGCATGTACAAATATATCACAATGAATACCTCTATTAAGTATTATTATAATGCACCAATTAAAAACATAATTTTACAGATGGAAAACTGGGAATCAGAGAGTTTGAGAGCCTGCTTAAACTTGCACAGTTAGTAAGCATGCCCACAGGGATTAGAAGCCAGGTCCATTGCAGAGTTAAAGATTTTTCCATATGCTGATGCTCATTAAGCATTTCCTATGGTCCAGGGACTGTTCTCACAACCCTGAACCACAAAAATCTCACCTCATTAAATTCTCATATCAACCCATAACATCGGTGCCATTTTGGTCCCATCCGCATGGTTAGCAATGAGCAGCACTGACATTTGAACCTGGTCTGGTTTCGGAGCCCTTACTGTAACCCCTTACTATAAACTGCCTCTCACAAGCTGCAATAATACTTTCATAATGTGTTTTATCTTGCTATCATTATATAGCCATTTCTATAAGACAAGTCTTGCATTGGAAATTAAAAGCCCCTCTTTTATTTTAAAAAATCCAGGCATAAAATATACCTGTATAAGTAGAACTAAAGGAGAATGAGCATGTGCTGGGATCATAGCTCAAGCTATGGGCTTGCCTACCATGGGTACGGCCCTGGGTTTGAACCTCAGTACTGAAAAAATAAAACAGAGTAAAATAAAACGAGACTGGGCTTTGTTTAGTTTCTGGCTCTTCAAAGAAATTCGATATTAAGCTCAAGTTGGGAAAATACACCTGAGGAAATAAAAGTTATATGTTGCTGAAGGTGCCAGGCATGCCTGAAATTAAGAGATTCATTTCTCCTGATATATAACTATTTAAAAAAACTATCATTAATAATATTAATAACAGTAGGAGTGGTTCTATTTGTCAAATAATTTGTGTGGGGTGGGCATTTATATCTAGATAATATGCAAAATCTAAGGGCCTTTACTGCTCACAGTGATAGCCCATGTAAGTACATGGCACAAAATTAATAAAAAATATAAAAGTCCTATTTTGGGGAGAAAGAATTACACAGAGGTGGGAAAATAGCAAATGTTAACACACATATGATAGTGTTATCATCTGAGAACTGAAAAGCATTCAGGATTTTTTTTAAGTTATTGTGTTTGTTTTTAGGTTTCAATTCCCACCCCAATTTGTTTATTGTCCAGTGGGGACCGAGAAAAGTTATTAAATTCCTCAAGGTCACACAGAAAGTCACGGCTGTTCTTGGGAAAGGGGCTTATATATTCCTGCATCCCAGCTAGGCCCTATTGCTTCCTGCAGTGAATGGGTCCGTGTGGAATGAAAGAATGCTCTTAAGCAAATTCCAATTATGGTTTATTAACTTCACACGTAGCATTTATCTTGCAGTTTCCAAAAATAGCGGAACCAATTAAACTGTCTGTTTAGCACGAAGTTTTTTTTTAACTTTTAATTTTTCTACAGATAAAGCCTTTATATAAGATAAATGGCACATTACAGATATGAGAGGAAGCCCCCACTTTCTGGCTCCTGCCATTATCTTCTTTCACCATCGTTTTAAGGCAAGTAAGACAAGACCTTTTCTGTCCCTGAACTGAGAGTCTCACATCCCTGCTCCAGCAAACCAGCCCACATTAGGCATGATAGACAGTAGTGCAAATTAGTTATTTAGGACACTTGCTAATTTGAAATAAAAGCCCAACAAATTCTAGTGCTATATCCACTGTCAAAACAAGATTAAACAATTGCAGGAGGAAAAAATAGTAGGCTGGTAAGAGAAGGCTTAAGGACAGTGTTTTACTTTATACTTAAAACAGGGTCTATAATTTCCAATCAGATACTTGACTTGGTGGAATCCCTTCAGGGACCCAACTTTTGAGAGGTTCCTTTTAGGTTTCTCATTTACCACTATTCCATAAAAAAACACACACACACACACACAAGTCCTGATGAGGGCCAATGGAGAGCTAGAACTGAAATTTCCACATTGGATGTCTTCAGTGGAAAAAAAATATGCAAGAAATGTGTGCTCTGGAAATTAAAATGAGAATAGTCAAACAGGCACCTTTGTTCTTAACTGGATCCCCAGTACTTTCCAGAAACCACAGAGTCTCAAGGGCAAAGATAGGTGAGCAAGGAGTCTCAAGCCCACTTTCCTCTCAATGGTGGTACACGGGAAGGAAGAGGTTCTCTGAAAGAGTGTCACAGAAGAAAGGGGTTTACTGTCACAGTGCCAGGACTCAACTCACAGCCTCTTGACGCTTCATCTAGTTCTTTTTCCACTGCAACACAATGCTGTGAATTGGAGATTCCTTTTTTGCTCCTCTAGATTTCCAACATAAAAAAACCTCTCCTGACTCTCCCCATTGCAGGTAGCACGTGTGTGTCTATCATCATGGCTCTACCTGTCTAATGAGAGCTGTGGGAATGTCACAGGACACATTCATGCTGTGGAGTCTACCACTTGATTCTGTTGAATGTGCATGGTAATCATTTGACACTTCTAGGAGGTGACTGCTATCTTGAAATAATACAATTACAATGATCTTTTCAAATTTAATATTCTGCATTCTTCAGAACGGATTATTTTAAATGATTCTCACGTCAGTATAGCTGGTGGAACTTGATTTCTTACATTTATGTATTTACCTTTCATTACATTTGTTCTTAGAGTTTGTTACTATATTAGCTCCTTCTTCACCATTACCACGCTTTTCATTTTTATTTTATTCCTCTTTAGAAATGTGCTTCAGATTCATTCCTTCTTTATAAATGCTTAGAACACTCTATTAAATAGCCATGGCTTGGGAAAGGATGCTAGTTCATGCCCATTAGGAAACAAACTATGATTGCGCTTATAAGTCTAACTCACAAGGACCTGAGTGTCTCTTAATCTGTGCAACACAGCAAGGGTGAATTTCCCCCAATATGCAAAGTTGGGAAGCAAGGCAAGGCCATGAGGTGGTAATACCTCCATACCCAGACTCTGTATTTAGGGATCTTCAGCTGAGGAGTCAGAGTCTTGTAGAGTCAGGATTTCCAACTTTTAAAATCTGTTTCTGCCAGGCGTGGTGGCACACACCTGTAATCCCAGTACTTGGGAGGCTGAGACAGGAGGATTGCAGGTTCAAGGACAGCCTCAGCAAGTAGTGAGACTCTCATCAACCTAGGGAGACCTTGTTTCAAAATAAAAATAAATAGGGCTGGGGGTGTAGCTGGGAGGTAGAATGCCCCTGGGTCCAATCTCCAGCACCACAAAAATAAAATAAAATAAAATCTGTTTTCATTATTTGACAACAAGAAAACTAATGCTCAGGGATTCTAAAGGACTCATTCAAAATCTCTCAGCTATCTTACAATGATTCAGAAAAACAGCACAGACACCAGTTATCCTTTCATCAAATTTCCATAACTAAGTCACAAGTCACTTCACAGAAGATGGGACCTTCCTCAATGGTTTTCTATAAACTATTTAAAAAGAAACAATAGTTTCTTCATTCAACTGTAGGATCCTTCCCCTTCCAATTGTAAATGGCTACTTAGCTTGTGTTGCTGCCAGAAGCATCCATGAGGGCCCCCGGGATCGTTATGAGGGCATATCAAGGTGCTGTCGAAGCTCTTTTCAGATTACTGGGGAACAGGCAATTCTTCCAAGTTGGCCTCCAGGCAGCATACTGTCACTGGCATGTAGGTCCACATGCCAGTCAAATCAGTCAAAAAATATCACCATGGGTTCTTTAATTCCACAACTGGGAAACAAAGAAGCTTTTCCACTAAAGTGTAAAACAAAAATAAAAACCAAACCGAACTACAAACAAATAGATTTAGAAAAAGTAGCCCCTCAAAAGAAAACACAAGCATTGCACATACTGTCCTGAAGTTGTGAATGTACCATGACATAGAATGTCAGGATTGTTGCGGGAACGTCAAGGCTCTACTGATATGTACAAAGTCAATCTATAATTGCACTGCAGCCACATACAATAAGCAATTATATATTTGTCAATATAAATAAATATAATTTCTGCATTTAAGATCTAGTCACATGATTTATCCCTTGGTCCTCATCTATTGCTGCAAAGCCTTCTATTACTGGCTTATTAAAGCTCCGTCATGGTAGAAAACCTGAATGACCATTTGGTTCCATTTCATGCGGAAAACTGTGTTCAGAAATGATTGACAGAAGTGATCTTTTCTCAGTACATTATTGGAGTTCCCTGATCATTGTAACATTTTACTATGGGTAAAACAGGACTATATTTAACTTGCAAAGATCATGTATGTAAACTGAATCACATTTTGAAAATATTATATGTGTGCACAGATAGAAGGATAAAAGAAGATAGTAAATACTACAAATGTGGCAAATTTATAACATTATGATGAAACAAACCTCATTTGTAACTTTCTGAAATAAAAATGGAGCAATTTCTTGTTTAGGAGAATGGATGAAAGACCCTTTTATGAGTTTCCACTCTTTCTAGTTCCTTTTAATAAATACACATAGCTAAAAACTCCTACTGCTGCATTTTGCTGAAATAATCTAGGTTTTCAATTGCTAGTAAAGATGACTATGTCTAAAAATGTAAAAGACCAAAAGTCACATCAAAACCTTACTGACAAATCAGAAAAGCATCACAAAAGTAATTTTCTAATGGCTAATAACTCATTAAACCAAATACTTGCATCATAAACTATGTAAGCACTTTAAAAACTGTGCCCCCAATTAAAAGGCTACACACAAAAACAAATATTCTAGAAAACACCAGAAAAGCCATAACTTACTATAACGGATATCCAGAGTTGTGTTTAACATATTGCATTTAAGTCTCAAATTTAGAAAATTGATTTATAACATTATTTTAATCTTTACTTGGGAAAATAACAAATGCTTATCATAATCAGAATATAATTAAAAAACAAATGGTCTTGCAAAAGTCGCTTTATACTGTAGTTTACAAGATGCCATTTTTGCATTGAAAAATATGTGTTTTAAGCAACCATCAAACATGTTTATTAAAACCTAATTATGCAGATATGAAAATGTGTATTTTGATGCAGTGTTAAAACTAATCCCTAGTTTGATGATCATCCTATCTGCCTAACTTCAGATGAAAAAAAATCCACAAAATTTTACTTTGTATCTCTTGTCAAGATTAAACACTCCTGGTAGAGTATCTGAGAGAATGGTTTTATTAGGATATTAGGACAATGTTCCTATGCAAATTTAAAGGCAGTTAGCATCTTAATACATGAAAACAGAAAGTCAGAATTAAAATATATTTAATTATGCATCATTTAGGACAGAAATGTTATGAGTGACATCATTTGAACACAGCAAAGTAGACTATTCCACTGAGTACAACAGAAACATTTTCTATCAGAAGGGTCACTTTATTTAAAGATAATTTCCTTCCTTTCCCATGCATATTAAATCTTAAAACTGCTGGATTAACTGAGTACTGAAAACAAAAAGCTGGAATGCACACAATACAATGCATTTCATTTGAGAATCAATGATTAAATATGCAGATTCCTATAAACTGCCTCAGTGGGAAAGTGACATCATGAGAGCACATATCTGTATTCGATGGTTGATGCCATCACAAAGACAGAATTGCTATATATTTTAGAAGAATAGCATTCAATATAACTTTGCCTGATAGTTTTATGAGCTCTGTAGATTTTGAGTTCTTCTAAGAATAATGAAAAAATATAATGATACTTTCATAAGCAAAGTATTCTACTTGACAAAAAATATATGTAAATGTACTACAGAGAGCCTCATTATTTCATTCAGGTTTTCAATACATGATGGACAGTTTCTAAACACACGGTTTATCTCCACCCATCATTTCTAATATTTCAGAGTCCCTCTTATGATCCATTCTGAGACTAACATGTATATACATTCTAGAGTTGTGAGTTAGAATAAGATGATAATTTTTGAAAATTGAAGAACTTATAGAATCCTTGTTTGTACTAACAATGAGCTATCCTTCCAGGAAAATTTTCTAATGAAATGCAAACAGAATGGATGCCAGTGTATGAGTTTATGCTTCTGAACAAAGTTCTATTGAACTTTTTAGCTCATACATATTCACAAATATAAGGTTTGACCAAATATTTAACCAACTGTAGATACCTAAATGTCATATTGCAAGAAAAGTTCTACCATATACATAGTTCATGCAGGGCCAGTAGAATAACCTAATACATAAAATTTTATTCCAGGTAATTCAGTATCATGACATTTTATAAAATATGTTCTTATCGTCATCATTACTCCAGTCTTATTTTCACCATAAATAATATGGAAGGAAATAAATAACTTTCTCTTAGTTCATGAAATTTGGAAGGGGTTTAATGGGGGATACTTTAGAAGGCATATTTGAAGGCCTCTGAAAAAGCATAGGGCCACTTTATTTCCCCTCAAACAAGAGTAATGATGACCTATCTTACCTTTGTTGTTGTAAATTTTATTTTATTTATGGTGAGCATAGCTCCAGGAATCAAATTATTGAACTTACTGTTGAATCCAAAATTAAGTTTTATTTCATCAAAACTGGCTGGACAGCCTATGTTTCTTGTGTACTGATTGCCATGATTACAATATGTAGTACATGGATATAACTGGCTAAATGCTCCAAGTCCAAACCACTTCCCCTGACTCACTGTACAGTCCAGATCTTTTCATACACCATCAATGCAGGTGGAGAGATTTTTCTCCAATAAGAAAGCCATTGTTGACAATTCATTAACCAAGTCAGAATTTGATCAAAACATGAACACGTACATTTTATGTTCTTATAAGAGAAAGTTGAAGATGTACTTTGAAAGATTACCATTTTACTCAGTCAACCTATTTATAAATGAAAACTTTCATATATATTATTTTTACCCAAAATAAATAAGAAAAATATATTTATTCGCCAGTAAAATATATATTTCCCAAGAGAAGTTTTACTGGTACTAGATATCAATATCTATTATAATTATAATAGATGAGAAGCCTAGGAAACAAAAGAACACAGTAATTTATCATGTTGAAACACATGTACATTTCTGGACTGCACTAATTCAATTTAGTCTTTTCTGCTATGGATATCAGATACTGTGGGACTACAAGGTTGGAAATGAATGTGAACTGTCCCTCCAAATCCAACTGAATATGAAGCACTGTGTGTTATGAAGACACCTTTAGAAGGGAGGAGGATTCCTGGGCCCACATGGAAGTCTGCTAGACAGAAATCAGGAGTCCACCCTGAAATGTCAAACTATGCTTAGAGACCTTCCACAGCCCAGTGGGCCACGAAAAGGGAATGAAGTTGGCGAGTGCCAGCTTGATCTTGTCTTCAAGGGTAAATTAATGCTCTCTAAGTAGTAAAGAATGTAGCCAGATTTGGGGTCTAGACCTGAAATTAGTCACCATAGACCTTTCTGGAGGTCCATTTAGGTTACTATCATTAAGATCCAGAATCTTTATTTGGTCATACAGCTTGGACAATCATGGGCTTTGGATTAAGGTGGCTACTGTTAACTCCTTGTCATTTAGTAGCTCTGTGGTCATGGGCATGTTCTTTATCCCTGCTGACCCTCATCTGTCAAAGCACAGCAGCAACATTTTCACAGGGTGGTTTTGAAGACAAGATCAGATCATGCATGTTACAGAGCATGGTCCTTGCTATAAAATAGGAGTTCAGCTTATGCTTTCCTTTTACACCAACCCTTCCTCTCTTAATAACGGGAGGAAAGCTCCTTTAGAGAGAATGTAAGCTCTTGTTTTCTATAGGTGAACAAAACAAGATATATTTACCTTTAATACCTTCTCAGTGTTTCAGCAACTCAGACTCATGAAATGTCGTATATGGAAATCTCACCAAGCCAGAGTGCTGGCTCTGTGTTCGCACCTAACAGAATGTGCAGGAAAGCTCTGCTTAGACCTGGTATCAGAGCTATCACATTTGACATCAACTGCAACTCAAGCACCTCTCATAATGTGTGATTATCCAAACTGGAGAGATGTGGATTATTTGGGGGAGGGGTACTGTATTTTAAAACTTTTCCCAGGGTAACCATATCAATGTCACATGGTGAACTTAAGACACTTTATTGGAAAAGTTATGGATCATAAGTTAGATTCAAATGTACATACTGTGCATACTGATTATCTAAATTAAATTTGAATAGTTCAGCACATTGCCAGTAAATGCATAGTTATGTGCTTTTATTTCCCAGAGAATTTACTTGGAGAGAAAGGAGTCTCTTGTTAATACTAGTAAAAGGAATCCAAAAGCAGAAACGGTATCCAATCTTTTCCTACAAGGGCAATTGGCCATAATCTCCTGGAAGTTAATACAGTCAGGCCTGTAGTGAGGGGCCAAGGGTCTGTCTTCAATCTCTGCAGAACCAGTTTAGAAATGCTTTGGTCTCTTTTGCTGAGGTGTGTGCATTTATGGTTCTCCACCCTTAATGTTGTAATGAAAATGGGGGAAATTCAAAGACTTCCATCAGTAACACTGGATAACAAGAAACATAAAATAATGTTTAATATGGTATTCACCGTAAGGGCTCACATCAGCAATTCATCATTAAGGGATTTTACTCCCCCCCCCTTCCTGCTATAAAAACAGTGCATCCAGATAGATGATTAGATTACAACAGATGTTAACTTCTTTATTACTCGCATGTAGAAAGACGATGCATACTTGTCAAAGATCGGCTCCTCAGTGTTATGAGGCTGCAGACAGCATTAGGGCCTTCCTGCTTAATGCTGCACTATTCCCTTTATGGGAAAGAGAAAAAAAGCAAAGAAAACAATGCACATTCTCTCTCTAAGGCATGGCACTTTTGTTTTTAGATCACATGTACTTTTTCTCAAGGTTGGAACTCTTCGCTCTTTTCTGATAAGCAGCAAGTCTCCCAAGAAAAATTATTTCTCTGAGTCAGCAATTAAATCTGACACATGCAATGAAGATGAAAAATTGCCATTAATTCCCGTGGAGCAGTTCTGGCTCCCATTTATCCAGCATGAAGTGAAGCATCAACCTAGAAGTTCATACACAGCCATCTTCTTCCTTCCCACTCACAATTTTGGTGAGATTCACACTCAGAGCCCCCATGCACCTGCCCATTTCATTATCAACACAGTAAACATTCCAGACTCATGTTTTTCTCCTATGAAATAAAGCTCTTTGATCTTCTGATAATTAAGAAAGGAATGAGAAGTTTAACTAAAACTAACATACCATGTATGGAATTAAATGTCTTTTAATATTAAAAATATTGACGTAGCCCGCATGGTGGTGAACACCTGCAATCCCAGTATTTGGGAGGGTAAGACGGGAGGATCATAGGTTCAAGGACAGCCTCAGCAATGTAGAGAGACTCTCATCAACCTAATAAGGCCCTGTCTCAAAATAAAAAATAAAATAGGTCAATATAGTCTAGAGATACATAATAACTTTGAGTTGAAATTCCATCTCTGCCATTTGCCATCTTTAAGACACTGTACTGGTTTCTTTTAATCTCTGATCTGTGTATATATACACAGATCATATGTTAAAAACAATGCAATATTCTTGCATGACTGGTATGATACTTACATAAGATTATACATATAAAGTGCTTAGCAAGATGCTTGGTACTCGAGTACATATTAGCTATGTATCAGTAGTCACTCATATGTGTTCATATTTACAGTTGGTGACAGTAATAGTGAGAGATATAGAATTGTTATTCATCATGTTGAGTATTAGGACTCATGATGTATAGATATTAAACTAGAAAAGATGATATATTTTTCTATATTTTGTCTTGTCCCTCTCTGGGTTTCCATGATAGAGTTGTACCTTATGTATAGAAAAAGGAGAGAAAACATTCAATAGTCTCTCTAATGTTACAATCATCAGTGCTATTATGCATTGGGCTGGATGGAGATTCTATAGAGCTCACTGGATTCATTTACTTTAGTACCCTATGGAATGCATTAGTATGAAGAAAATCTAAGGAATAATGTGTGCGTGTGTGTGTGTGTGTGTGTGTGTGTGTGTGTAAATGATCAACCAATTGGCTCTTAAAGTTGTCATATCTGTCTCTTGAGAATCCATGGCTTTCAAGCTATGTAATTTATTTCTATCTCTCTCTTACAACCATTATGCTTTTCACAAGCCATTAATCCCTCACATCTGTTAAGCTTAAGTTAGTTTCAAGTATACTGCAAAACACTCTATGATCAATAGATGACAAGTATCTAAAATGACCATGAACTTCTTGGTCAAACAAACAAAGGACTCACAAATTAGAATATTACCAAAGATAGTCAATTTATACCTTACAGCAATGATACATTTACTCATGTTTTATACCTTATGTTTATTCCTCTCACATAGAACCTTGGCTGCTGATTTTGGTATATTCTTATGATGGTCCGGGCAACACAAGAATTTTTTTCTATATAAAATATTTACTGAGTACCCTTCTATGTATATATGGTACTGAATTATCAGCATTCAGGACAGTCTAATATCTCATAAACATCAAATAAGTATATGAAAGGTTGTTTGCTGGAAGCTGACCAACACATCCTGTTGAGTAGATAAGCAATTGCAGTTTATTTCAATAGTGTGACGTGCAAAGATCACACAACACAACCCTTAAGAGATGGATTTGAATGAAGTTCATCAATGACCATGTGTACATATAAGAATATACCAACATCAATTTCAGTACTCTGTACTGGGGGGTGGGGGAAGGTGGAAGGGGACACCAAAAACTGTGTGCATGTATGTTACTGTCAAATTGATGTCCATTGTGATGTGAGACTATAATGCACTAATAAAAGCACATTAAAAAAAAGAAATACAAAGAGGATCAGTATGAAAGGATTCCCCTTAGAACCCAGCCCACAGGCAACTGAAGTAGACATTTACCCAAGTGAAATTTGGGAGGTTTTTTAAAAGCACGTTTTTCAGTAGTGTAGGGGAATTGACATTGTCTTTGTTAGTGTTTTATGGAGGCATTTATTTTTAGTTATACAGCTGAAACTCCCCAGTCCAATGAACTGTGGCTGTCTGTGGTGTATTCAGCAGAAGAGAGAGAGAAAAAAAAAGACGCTTTGCCATTAGTTCTAAAAATATCAGTGACATGTCAGGGTCATCATCTCTATGTTAAGAACTATGGAGAGTTGAAGAGAGATGAACTTATGTCTTTCACACTCAGCATCTTCAGTACAAATGAAAATTTAAAAGGACCTTTCACAATTTTTATGTTAAATGCATATCTTAATTCAAAATCCAAAATCAGGCATACCCCTAATGAGTGGGATAGCTGGGAAAATGGTGGGAGATGACTCACCACAGAACTTCATATGGGGGATGAAAATGATCTCAAACTGACAGCATCTTATTAAAATATATAATGTAACACATAATTATTTATATATATAATAAAAATATTACAGTATCAAACAGATACTGGGTGAGATCTCAGAGATTGGAGTACTGAATTGAGAGAGCTGTCGGACAGGACTTCCAGGCTGAATCTGGCTCTAACTAGATTTACAACATAGGATCAATTACTTAACCAATCTAGACCTCAGTTTCCTCAATTTTTACATCAGAGGGTATGTATCTATGGTTCCTTCTGAACTGAAAATTGTACACTGCAGAAATGGAACAGGAGCTACATGACTACATTTTCCTTTTTTCCATGAAGGTTCCATTCCATGTAACACACGCATGCACAGAATGTTTGTACAGAGACATGATCATCTTTGCATTCTGGGGAATGCAGAGTGACCTATGGGCCTAGTTTATGAGGTATTTGAAAACTATAGACAAGAAGAAAACAGTCATTAAAATATTTAAGCAATGTTGTTGGGGATAGAAAATGGTGCAACAGCTAAGGAAAATAGTACTGTGGTTGCTCCAAAAATAAACATACATTTATCATATGATCCAGAAATTCCACTCTGGGTATTTACCCCAAAGAATTGAAAACAGAATCTCAAAGGGATAACTGTACAACCCTATCAAAATAATGTATATTCACAATAGTCAAAAAGAAATGGAAGCATAAGTGTCCATCAACAAATGAACAGATAAACAATATGTGGCATATTAATTCACTGACATCTTATTCAGCCATCAAATGAAGGAAATTCTGACTCATGCTACAACAAAGATGAACCTTAAGAACATGATATTCACTGAAATATGCCAAACATAATAGGATAGATATTTATGATTCCATTTATATGAAGTACATATACTCAATGTGATTATAACTACAAGGGACCAGTAGAAATATAAAAATAAATAAATAAATTTGTAGAAACCGAGCTGAACACTGGTTGCCTGGGGTTGTGGGGAGTTAGAAATGGGGAGTGATTGTTCAACAGGTAGAGAATTATGATTTGGCAAGATCAGAATTCTGGAGATGGATAGTGTTGATAGTAGCACAAAGAGAATGAACTTACAGCTACCTAATTGTGCACTTCAAATAACGTAATGTCCTTATATGAAGGGATCACTGCCAATCTCACCATAAGGACAGGGATGGGTGGCTAGTGGTGGAATCTGATGGAACACACACAAAGACACATGTGCATATATGCTTGCATCACTGCGAACCTCAATATGATGCACCATGACAATGCAATTAAAATCCCATTTTATCACAATACCAATAAAAGTATTTCTTAAGAAAAGTCAAGATGGTAAATGTTACATGTATTTCACCATGATAAAAAAAGAAAATTTGACTTCAACTTGAATATGCTAGTTGCTTTTAATATACACAGCATTTTGTATCAGATCAGAACAAAGACGGTAGGCAGAATGTCTGCCTATCCATCCTGGCTCAAGCATTCCCTCACAGTGTGCTACCTTGGGCCAGTTACTAAAGATACCTGTGATTCCTCTCTCTCATCTGTAAACTAAGAATAATAGCACTTGCTTTACAAAGTTATTGTAAGGAAAAAATATATTGATATAGTAAAGTATATACAAAGATATCTGGTGAATAATAATCAGAATATGTGCTACTTTTTCTGTTTATTATTAGTAATTTTACCAATGATACAATTCTGAGATGTCTTCTATATATAATGTGAGCTTTATCATCTTAGATACAGCAATGAAATCCTTTTGACTTGTTTGACATTTTAAAACACAGCAACAACACAAAAGGTTGATTGTTCTTAACATAAACAGGAAAAATTAGAATATTTGTTTTTTTTTTTGTATGGAGACGAACAGTATTTTCTTTAAAAGGTTGGAAACGTAAAGGGCCATTGCAAAAGACACCTGTGACCTGAAAACCTAATGACATCTCCAAGCCAGAAGAATGATCTATCACATTCAAAAATATTCAAGTTACTCGAGCTATTCCTTTTTTTTTTTTTTTTTTTTGCGGTACTGGGGATTGAACCCAGGGGCTTCTACCTCCGAGCTTCACCCCCGGCCCTATTTTTTATTCTTTATTTTGAAACAGGGTCTCACTAAGTTGCGGAGGGCCTCCGTATGTAGTTGAGGCTGGCAGTGAACCCGGATCCTTCGGTCTCAGCCTCCCAAGTACTGGGATTACAAGCGTGCGACACCACGCCAGCTGAGCTGAGCTATTCCTCTTTATTTCTTCAATGACTGTATTTGAAAATGCTTGCTATTACTGGCACATAGATGTTTAGTAAATATTTTGCCTGAAAATGTCTTGGAAAGAAAGAACTCTTGCAATGATGGAAGCCGTGTTATACTAACTCAGGGACAAGATGCTGGAGCAAATGTGTATTTACTTGACAAAGAAAATACAGTGCAGTCTTTTGTTTTTCAGGTATGTGTAGCATTAAATAGATTGTTTTCAAAGTTGCTGAGGAACAGGTTCTTTCAAAAACCACTTAACCATTCTGCATAAGTTTAGGGAGGCAGAGAACAGCCTTTAAATGCAGGAGGCAAATACACTGGAATTATCTCAGTCTTCTCAACTCTCTTCTCTGCAACATAGTCCATACCTGGTAGAGTACTTGGCTTGGTACAGACTGAATCACCTGCTAATGGAACCGAGGCTTTCTGCTTCTCTGTTACTTCCGCATGAATTAATAGAGATAGCAAAGAGGGAGAAAAACCTTCCAAGATGGCTCTGAGACTAGGGACAAAAGAACCTATCAATGGAATTTTACATTTTTGCCTAAGGCAAGGAAGGCCTGTGAGAAGATGCCACAAGCTCCAAACCACAACTGGAAATAGCAGGGGGGACAGAGGATTCCTGGCTCTTGTGTTTAGCTGAGGTGACATCATTGTCCCAGGGAGCAGCCTCTGTCAACCTGTGCTTCTCTGAGATGCAGCATGACTTATGAATGTGGATATTCCAATATCGGAGAATACATACCTTTCATATTATCTGCCTGAACCTGATGAACAGATGGCATAAACTAAAATCAGCTTACCACAAATAATTATACAAAATGAAAATTAGATGGATGAAACCTAAAATTTGATGCTTTTTATATTAAGTCAAAATTAGAAATAGATAAGCTCATTTATGTAGCTAATAAATTGAAAGCAGAACATCCATCTTGTGTAAAAAGAAATACTCTGAAATGGAAATTAATATCCTAGTGCATAAACTCTTTGAAATGCAGTTGCCTCTATCTAGTCTACATTTTGTTTGAAAAGGATGTATTTTACTAAAATTCACAGTAAAAACTCTAGAACAAAGCAACTTAGTAAAAAAAACTACAGATGTGTGTGCATTTGTGTGTGTATGTGTGTTTGTGTGTGTGTGTGTGTGTGTGTGTGTGTGTGTGTGTGTACAGCAACAGGAAATGGATTTAATAAAAATAGACTTTGAAAAAGAATTAGAAGTTGTGTTGGGTGTGGTAGTACACTCCTGTAATCTCAGTACTTGGAAGGAAGACAGAGAAGGATCACAGGCTTGAGCGTCTTACCAAATTAGTAAGAGACCCTCAGCAACTTGTTGAGATGCTATTTAAAAATTAAAAAAAAAACAGGCCTGGGGTCTAGCTCAGAGGTAAACTGCCCCTAGGTTTATCCTCAGTACTAAAAAAAAAAAAAATTAGAAGTTGTATTTAGTAAATCTGATTTGTTAGTCACTTACCATGTGTAAATTCCTACTATGGAATAAAACATGAGATTATTATCTACTTATAGGATTAGGTTAAGTGACTTAAAAAATTAAATCTTCCTCCCCCTCCTCAGGATGCTCATGCTCAATGTGGTTTGGATTGCCCACATGACTAGAACATAAATAAGAACCCAGGCCCAGTGGGTCACCTCTTCCAAGGATGCCTCCTACTCCATACTACCAATCTTGGGATTTTTAGAGTCGTAATCCATGAAGCGAGCAACCCTGACCCTTCCACCCAGAGATTACTGTAGCATCTCCTAGAGAGGCTGCCCCCAAATTTAGTACCTGACAGCCCCTCGGAAGGATAGCCAATGAGGAAAAATTAGTCAGACCACATAAAATTCATTCAAAATTCATGATTCAGTTGCTCTTTGCAGCCTCCTAAGGACTGACAGTAAATTGGTGCCCTTTCATCATCTCCTACCAAAGACACTGGTGATTATTTTATGGAGAATCTATGAAATTGATTTGTAATAAATGTCTGTTGCAGGTCAAGGTGCAGCTAAGAGTGGCTGGGTGTCTTTTGAAAAAAGGTCATGGCTGTTGCGTACAAAACCAGCCTGAAAACTATAATCACCCTTCAATGGTCTCCTGGGTCAATGACAACTTAAAAGCTGCATAAACCCAAAGAGATATGGGGAAGCACAGAACAGCCTTTTAAAGCAAAAGCCAAATGAACTTGAATTATCAAAGATAACTGGGACAGCAGATTCAGTTAACTTCTTTATCAACTAAAATTAATGTACTGACAAATTAAAAGCAACAGTGAATTACATGCATTCCATATCTGGCAGAGACATCACTTGGAAAAAAATAAAAAAGAAGATGGATAATGAAATGTTTTATTTTAATGTTCCCAGGGGATACATTTGAAAAACACATACATACATCAGTAACAAGGGAATAAGCCAGGCCTATGACACTTAGAAATGAAGCATTTCGACATACAGCCTGTTTCAGGAAATTTGATATTTTGTTTGGATTAAGATGAGTTACCTGTTTCAAAGAAGAGCTCTATTTTCATTTCAAAGCTCAGAATGGAACTCAAATGATGAACCGTATGTTTTGTGTTTGACGACTTGGAAATTCTTTTGTTCCAGTGTTTACTCACTAAACAAGAAACTCTGTAGAGGAAGAAATTTCTATGTTTTCTCAAAAGAAAGAATTTAAAATTAATGGGTCAATGTAACACTTGGAAGAATATCATGAAGATAGGAAAACACATAAATGTATGTGAACGTTAGAAAGATCAGAAGGTGGCCTGTGGGTTAATTTAGGATCATGCATTACTATGTCTCATAACTGTGGACCAAAACCACACATTCTCTTTCTTTTGAGGGGAAAAAACTGTACTTGACCTATACATCCTTTCACTACTCTTCCCCTTATTTCTGGTAACAGGATTCCAATTCTCCTTGAAGAAGCATCTCTTCCCCCATTTCACTCCACATGGTTTGGGAGAACATAACTCCAATGTAGACTCCCATATCATGGACACAGTGACCTAGACTTCAGTAATCACTGTCATAGTGATTCAGAGATCAACAATGCTTAAAGCCAAGTCATTAAGAGGACCAGGACCTTTGCTGCAACAGTGGTAGAAGACAGATCTGATGTTCCTTTTAACCAAAACTACTGAGGAGGACCAGCCAGAGAGCAAAAGTAACACAGAGAAAAACAAAATCAGTGGTTGAATGAGTTGGAGAAAGGTGGGGTGGATGAGAAAAGAGAGAGAGAGAAAGAGAAATTGATTCTAGTGCCACTGTTCTTTGAACCTTGTATTTGGCCATGCCGGAAGCCATTCATGTTCAGCCTTGATCTTTCTAATTACATGAGCTAACAAATCCCCTCTTGTGTTTATGCTGGTTGGAGCTGCAACTCCTCTCACTTGAGAGAGTAAACTCCCTGGCTAGTGGAGCTACACAGGTTGGAGGAGAAGCAGCATGCCTGTTGGAAAGGAATGAGAACATCCCCACCCACACCCCACACCCCAGCTTTCTAAGAACAAATTCTGTTCTCCTATTATGGACGAATGCCTCAAGGGCACCGTGCTTACTCCTCCGCCATTCCTTTAATATACCTTCCTTAGTGATCCTCTGTGACCCCATAATATGATTATAGACATTGATGATTTATAAGAAGTGAAAATTCAATTGGAATGATTCAAAGTGACTTTGATAAACTACAATCTAGGGGACATGCGTATTCCTGAATTACACATTTTCATTGATTAGCTCTGTCTCTAAGCAGTGAAGAGATGGCAAGCTATAAAGCTTAAAACCATTACAGACGGGGATGGAAGAAGACTTTACAACACAGTAGTAACTGGGTGGAGTGTTATTCACCTAGCGAATATTCCAAAATGAATCAGAGCTTCTACATGCTAAAAAAGTAATTGCCCTTTTGGAATTTACATATAAGAAAAATGAATACTTAGATGAGTGACTGGCTGAACTGTATTTGATTTGTTTTTTTTTTTTTGCATTGGCTTAATTTACAGTCCAGGACTCTAGTCCTAAATTATTATTATTTTTTCTTGTGGTACCAGGGATTATACCTGGGGCATTCTGTCTTCAAGCTATAACCCCAGTCATTTTTTAAATTTTTTTGTTTTGAAATAGGGTCTTGCTAGGTTGCTGAGAGTCTCACTAAGTTGTTGAAGCTGGCCTCAAACCTGCAATTGATCCATCTCAGCTCCCCAAGTACTGAAATTACAGGGGTGTACCACCATGCCCAGTTAATTTACTCTTTTGATCCTGAATTAAGGGCAAATTTGGACTCAAGGGCCTGTATTCTCACTGGTCTATGAACCACATGAAGATGAAAGAGATGAATGAAATGCTGGGAAGTCTCCAAATACATATGCAAGTGTATAATATGTATATATATTGTGGTACTGGGGATTGAACTGAAGAGCATTCTACCTCTGAGATACACCCCCAACCCTATTTTATTTTTCTTATTTTGAAACAGGGTCTCACTGAGTTGCAGAGGGCCTCACTAAGTTGATGAGGCTGGCTGAAAAATGTGATTCTCCTATCTCAGTCTCCCAAGCACTGGGATTACAAGCATGAACCACCCAGCCCAGAAGAAGTCTCTAATTTATTTATAAATGACTTCTCTTAGAAATGAAGAAACAGGTACAGAAGCTTTCCACACGATTTGTCTAAAGTGACACCCCAGCTAATGACCGAGTCATCCAGAAGTCTCCTGTCTTTGATAAAGAAATTCAGGGATGTTTAGACTGTTATGTTTTATTAGTAAAGGAGAAGGTTATATACATGTCTCTTTTACTCATACAGTATTGATTAGGCATGGGTACCCATTTCGTTCTTTAAGGAGATGACAGGTGGAAGGTGGGTTTTCTGAGACAAAAAAAGTGTGTCATTTAAGAAAAAAAAACCAAATGCATTAGAAAGAATATTTTTTAGATTCTACATGAATTTTTCTACAAAACCTTTTAAAAGTATTAAGAAAATCACTTAATATATTGTCCCTACCTTCTATTTCACTCTGTTATATAAGGTATGGAAGTGTCCAGAGACAGTTACAATATAATGTCAAAGTCTCTCTGTGCTGTTTGCAGTTTTTCAACCCACTGTTCTTATATTCTTTTTCTCTTCCTACATCCGTGCTAAAACTGAGACACTCAAAAAAACTCACCTTCTTGTTCAGTTCCCCACTCAGCTGCATACATTCATGTATATTTCCACAGTGACTGGCCATATTAGTTTCTTCCAATTAGAATGTGAAATCATTATTGGCCAATTTGATTTTACACCAGCATAGAAGTATTACATGCAATACATCCAGGCATCAGAGTTCTAAGTAACTGGGAAGGTCATGTTGAACAAGGCATATGCCCAGCTCTCCTTTAAAATTCCCCAAACACTTTCACCATACAACAGTTGTTAGTGATGCAGTGGAAAAACACACCATACCAAGGTTCTAGTCTCTTCTTAGCATGAGAGAAGAGGTTAAATTGGCTATTCATTTATTCATGAATCTGAAAAATATTTGATAAATCTCTACTATGTCCTAGTCTTATATAATTCACTAGTGGTAGAAGAGAGGAGAGCCATAGCAATTCCCTCCTTCACGGAGCCCTACAGTGTAGGACTTGACTTTTAACATTCACTGCATATACACATATAAGGAGTCACCACTTCGGGACATTTTGAAAAAAAATGCTGTCCATCACCTCACCCAGAAGCAAGCACATTTCCTAAGTCACTATTATTTATCTTCAAAGAAGGATATAGACAAACTTTTTTGCTCCTATTCCATTTTTTAAGTCATAGAAAATACATGATCCTTCTCCCCGAATTTGAGGGAAACTTCACTGACTGCACCCTCAAAAAACTCAGTTACTCCTCATATCTGCTCAAGCACCTTTAAGACGGGAAATGTGATCCTAGAGGTCTCAGATAAGAATGAAAAACTCAGAGAAGAAAACACGGCAGGATTGAAACTGTGGTCTAGACTATTCTTTTCAGTTTTTCTGATTTCAACACAGAATCCCTAACTTCAGACTGGCCGCCACATCAGTAAAATAAACATAAATAATAGTAAGTAGAAAATCAACCTGAAAACAGAGGCCCAGGTACATGAACCATGAAGACAAAGACCCTCTGCATAGCTTCCAGTCGCTCCTTCCTGGCACCACACTGTCTAGTCATATAAAGCTGTAATTGAAACCATGTGGTGTGTGCAGGGGGCTTATTACAGGCTCCTCCGGAGTAATCTCACGGCTGAATCCTGTGGGGAGCCTCTGACAATCTCGGGGTCAAGATACCATCTCTTAAATATGAGAAACGACACACCAACTTGCATCCCCAGGGAAAACAAACCTAGTTTAAATGTAGTGTGTGCAGATAAATACTTCTGTTGCCAAGCACATGTTTATTATTTTATTGACATCCTCTATAGAAGTGGAAATGCATTTTATGAAACAGTTCAGTGACTCATTTTATAATATAAAGGTAGCAGTTTATAACCATGTTTAAAGGAGTGATTTTTACAATAAAAAAACAGGAGGCTGTAGATCCTTGCAAAATATTACATTAACAACGGATATCAACACATTAAATAGTCAGAATGGTGAAATATGATGTGATATTAATAGTAATATCCCACAGAGAAACAACCTTAGCTTTTGACTAATAAGTCATACCACCCAGTAAGGTGTCTAATTTAACACAAAGTCGAACTTGGAAAAACTGAACCAAGTTAACGCCAACTGAGAATGAGGGGAAAGTTGAGAACACACAATCTGATTTGAACCTGAGTTTTCCTTGTGAACTGAGATCATTCTGGGCCCCATAGTACCTCCTTTCTTTCCTAACCCTCTCCCATTCGTTATTTCTGAAGAATAACCAACTTAGGAGAATCCATGGGTCTCAGAATACGACTGTACACAAATGGAAAAGTCAAAGAATAAGCTTATGTTTCTGATGGTCTTGCTTCCTACATCCACCTAAAACAAACCTGAGAAATATTTCCTGAGCATCAAATAAATGACACAGTTCTTGGTGCCAGTGGAACAACAGGAAATGAGACAAAGACCTTGGCTCTCGTGAAGCTGGTATGCCAGCAGAAGAGAGGACATTAACAGGCAAATAAGCAAATAAGACATGTTCTGAAAACAATCTTCCATAAGAAAAACATGACTGCATTATCAGGTGAGGAAGACATGCGGACAGTCCACTGGAACACTACCAAACGTGCCTCCTGAGTAGCCAGGCAAGAGGGTTCTGGTCATCGGAGAAATCAAGTATGAAAGCTCGGGAACTAAAATGGAGCTTGCATTTTTGAGGAAATTAATAATAGTTTTTTAAGATAGTGGGAGGAAAGGAAGAGATGCAGTATGTAAAGCCAGAGAAGTAGACACAGGCCAGAACATGATGACATTTGAAAGCTACTACTTTCTCCATAATCCATCCATCCATCCATCCATCCATCCATCCATCCATCCATCTATCCATCCATCCATCCATCCATCTATCCATCCATCCATCCGCTCACCAGCTCTATGCTTTATACTAATAAAGGGGATACAGTCTATCTTTTTTCTTTCCACGATGAAATTTTGGTTCTATCCAGTAGCCATTTGAAATTAGAAGTACCAAATTACAAAATAATGCAATTATTTTTAAATCAATCCATCTGCCCTGCCTACCTACACATCTTAGTGTGTGCACACTCAGCCACAAATGGAACCAAGTCCAGCTGTCGCTACCGCCCAGAAGGTAACCTTCACTCCTGTTGAGGCATTGTGTCTGCAGAGGGCCGGGAGCCACCACACATGGGAGCCTGGGAGCCCTTGCCCACCTTCACCTCCTGCTCACCATAAATCCTCATTATCATGCTGTCAGCACTGGAGTCTGTTAACCCCTTCCACGGCCAGGCTGTCAGGTAGGCTCTGCTTACTCATTTGCCAATGCTTCATTTCACTGTCCTCTGAGACACCAAACTGTATTTTCTTCTCATCCCAAGGACTACCCTCAAGTACCCCAGGAGAAGCAGCCAGCGAGCCAGCGCCTGCATTCTTTAGCACTTTACCTCTAAAGTGGCTCCATTGTAATATTAGCTAGGAAATTAATTTGAAACTTTTTTATTTTCCTACACCCAATTTTTTTATAGTCAACCCTTAAAAATATATAAATGATTTATTGCATAGATAAGAGGGCACAGATAAAATTCCTATATGGGTTTAAGGACAATTAGATGACCTATGAAAGAAAAGCTTCTTTACCAGTAGTAGCTCTTTGTTTTTCTTTTGTATTTTTGCATTGTTCTCCTCCTTAGAAAAGGCTAAGAACCACAAGCACTTGGCTTAAAGTGCTTAAAGCACTTGGCTTTAAAGTTCTTAAAGGATGATTGGCTTCTCCTAATCATCCTTTAGCTGCCATGGAAACTCATATGTAAGTTTACTATCATGCATTATAAAGTGATATTACTGAAATTAAGGAATTTGAGTTCCTATTTATTTGCGCCTGTAAACTTTCTTGGAATGTTTCTACGAAACCAGTTTCTTTGATAATAAATGCATTTAATTTTCATTCTAACATGGTATGTATTGCTCCCTGGTGCTATGTGTTGGCTGACAGCATCAGCTTTTGCACCTCCCTAATCAAATTTTAGCTAACAAAAAGCTGAACTAAGCATATTTGTTTTCCTATTTATAGCAGCATGTGCTTACATAACATATGAGATAGTAAGATTTAAAAAAAAGAAAGATCCAAATCTTAAAATGCATCCGTTATGTTTAGTTTAAATAAAAGCTATGTTCTCCCATTAAACAAGAATATTAAAAACAATTGGAGACAGACAGAAGCTTATTGCTTATTTTTCCAACCAGTATAATCACTGTGTTCAGCCATAATAAACTAGAACAGCAGGCGGAAATTTATTGCTCATGGGGAAAATTTGCTTCCATGAATCTCCCCATTTGCACAATTGCCCTGGCACTAACTCCCCTCCTCACACGCATGGTGTCTTTGGTCACACCGGAACAGTATGAATTATTACAGTGTCGCCAGTGGGGGCGGGGCCAGGCCATTGTGTTGTGCATAAGCAGCGAATTCGCCATATCAATAATTCTGACTGCCACTGGGAACCACTGTAGCCGAAACAGATGTTTCATGTTGATAAGTAGGGACTGGGAAAGGAATTTTTATCCCACTGTTCATTTTTCTCTATTTCCACTACCCATACCTGGCAGCAGCTCCTCCAGTACAGCTGTCTCTTGCAAGCCAATCTGTTCAATCCAGGCTCCTAGGTCTCATTTCATAAATCAAACTCAGCCCTGGACAAGCCCACGATCTCAGAGTACCCTTGTTGCTTTCCTCGGTGGAAACGCCTCTGTCACAATGCGAGACGCTGGGCCAATTGTGCTTAAATTAGTGCGTTGTCACAATTCATTAGGAAAGACAGCATGGGCAGGGGATCTTTTTGGGTATTCTCGATTAACTGCTTAGGAGGGAGCGTCACATATGTGGCATTTCGCACAAGGCATTCACCTTCAAATGAAGCATTTGGGAGGAAGCCCAGAATTTCCATGGGGAAGCAGTTCCATGTGATGAGAGTGGGGTCAGGTGCTACCTTCCTTTGCCTGCAAAGCACTCTCTGGTCCCCTAGACTGGAAATAAAACTTGACTGGCCCAGACTCAAGTAAGAGATGCTTCTGGAGTCTGAGTTGTAACAACTTGGTGGTTTTGCAAGGATTAAGGAAAATTACTGTTAAATTCTCTGGGGATTAATAATGACAACCAAAAAATCAATGACAACACAACAACAAAAAACCACAAACAAAAAATACAGGCCCAAACTATTTTAACATATTTTTATGTAGAATCATTTAAATGCAGTTCTTTTTTTTTTGCGGTACCGGGGATTGAATGCAGGGGCGTTCTACCTCCGTGCTACGCCCCCGGCCCTATTTTTTATACTTTATTTTGATACCGGGTCTCACGAAGTTGCGGAGGGCCTCACTAAGTAGAGAGAGAGAGAGAGACAGGGAGAGAGAGAGAGAGTGTGCGCACGCGCGTGTGTGCGCGAGCTGAGGCTGGCCGCGAACCCGGATCCTCCGGTCTCCACCTCCCAAAGTACTGGGATTACAAGTGTGCGCCACCACGCCCGGCTAAATGCAGTTCTAACTTGATTAACCAAGTACCTGCCGTGTAGTAACAACTTAAGATTCTGGACACATGTTGCTTAATTTAATCCACATAATAATATTGGAGTGGTATTTGCTACCCTCATATCATTGAGGAGAAAACCGAGGTTCAGAGAGGTTCTGCGGCTTTTGTAGAGGTAACAACAACAAGCTTCAGACCTAGGGCAAACAGATTCTAAAGTCACACCCTGTCTACTTGTCGAATCACACCTAACTCTCCTAGCAAGTATCCGTGTTGTATATTTCAAAGATAGAGATGAGGTGAGCCCAAAATGAAGACTCAAAAGTTAGGCATCCAAAGGACATCAAGTCCCTAAAAAAAGTTTAGGTGTTGGCAGCATAATTTTTAAAAACTTTTCCATGTGTTAAGATAATCATAAGGAAATGTTGAGATAAACAAAGTTAGAGATAATAATTCAGGTGAAGATTAAAAGGAGATGAAGCTGGGTTTCTGACCTTCTCAGCACACTGCTGGGGAAAGTGACGTAGCACTGCCAAATCGCCTATTCAGAACAGCAGAAGAAATGAGCACACTTTGTCCCGAGAGATGTGTGGAGGGAGCTTTAAGTGACCAACTTTCCAAATTGGATAGTGGGGTGACTTAATCAACACCAAACAGAGAAAATGGGTCAACGGACCACTGTTTATATTTGTAGTTCTCTTCCAGGTTTGGAGGCAGGGAGGCCGAGGGAAGGCTGAAACGGGCTAGTCAGAGCGTTCTTCAGTCTGTACACGACCTTTCAAAGTCTTCCCAACGTTCAGGGTCTTAGATGAAAAACAATTTCAACAAAAAGCAGATTTTGATTTTATTTTTAAAATATTTTTCATCTTTTTTTTTTTTGCGGTCCTGGGGATTGAACCCAGGGGTGTTCTACCTCCGCGCTACACCCCCGGTCCTATTTTTTATACTTTATTTTGAAACCAGGTCTCACAACGTTGCAGAGGGCCTCACTAAGTAGAGAGAGAGAGAGAGAGAGAGAGAGAGAGAGAGCGCTGAGGCTGGCCGCGAACCCGGCTCCTCCGGTCTCCGCCTCCCAAAGTACTGGGATTACAAGCGTGCGCCACCATGCCCGGCTATTTTTTCATCTTAATTCAAATCATTTTTATTTATTTTATTTTTTTGAGGTACTGGGGATTGAACCCAGGGGAATTCTACCTCTGAGCTCCACCCCTAGCCCTATTTTTTTTTTAATTCTTTATTTTGAAATAGGGTCTCACTAAGTTGCAGAGGGCCTCACTAAGTAGCTGAGGCTAGCCGCAAACCTGGATCCTCCTGTCTCTGCCTCCCAAGTACTGGGATTACAAGCGTGTGCCACCACACCCGGCCCAAATTATTTTTCTTTTTAAAATTATCATTTAGTGGTGTGTGTGTGTGTGTGTGTGTGTGTGTGTGTGTGTGTGT
>PVJS01017477.1:0-29930 GCA_004027185.1 Glis glis
CACACACACACACACACACACACACACACACACACACCCAAAGAGCTGTAGAGAGAGCAGCTGTGTCAGACTGGCAGTGGCCAAGGAGAGTTTCACAGGGACATCTTTTCCCTGGGACTTGAAGGGCCCGTGAGCAGAGGGAGGGACACTTCAGGGTACCAGTAGAGGTAGGCCAGCTCTTCTGCTCACCTCTTTCGTTCTGTTGCACCCCAACTTCCCCTCTTCTCCCACCTGGAATTCTGCCATTCTGAGCATTCTGATGCAGACCTCAGTTGTGTCCCTTGGATAGAAAGTCTCACTCCTAGGGGTAATGGCTACTGTGTGTTCAGCGCACTCTTCCCTCAGTGGCACTGTCTGTTTGATAGGAGACATATGAGAACACAAGCCACCAGGTGCACACCCTGCGGAGGCTCATTAAAGAGAAGGAAGAGGCTTTCCAGCGCCGATGCCACCTAGAGCCCAGCGCCCGTGGCCTGGAATCCGTGGGCAGTGAGGCTCTGGCCAGAATAGGCCCTGCAGAGCTGGGTGAGGGCATACCGCCCTCCGACCTGGACCTGCTGGCTCCAGCCCTGCCTGCCGAAGAGACCCTTCCTCTACCCCCGCCACCAGCTCCTCCCTTGCCCCCTCCACCTCCCCCGTTACCAGGTAACCAGGACCCCTGGGCCCAGAAGGCCAAGCCGCATTGCTAAACCCTAGACAGCAGGGTCTTCCTCAGGGAGCAGCTAGGCCTCATTTGAGGGCTGGAAGGATATCAAGTGGGGGCGAGAGCGCTGAGGGAGGGCCAGAATCTAAGGAAGCTCAGGTTTCTAGTGCAGGGGTGCCCAGGAGAAGCTGTGGGCCAGGCTCAAGAATCAAGGCAGCCGTGTGTGGTGGCGCACGCTTGTAATCTCAGTACTTGGGAGGCCGAGACAGGAGGATCCAGGTTTGTGGCCAGCCTCGGCAACTTAGTGAGATCCTGTTTCAAAATAAAAAATAAAATTGGGCTGGGGGTGTAGCTCGGAGGTAGAATGCCCCTGGATTCAGTCCCCAGTACCCCCCCCAAGAAAAAAAAGTCAACGCGCTGCTGCTCCTGTGCAGCCAAGGAAAGGCCTAGAATATGGCAAGAGAAATGGGGCAGAAACTAGCATGAACTGTCCCCATCAAGACCCCTGGGGGTGGTTCGAGCAGAACTCACATAGCCTCCTTCCAAGAGTCTCTAAGGACAGGTCAAGTGGGCAGAGGGAAGGGCAGCCTGGGAAGTCTCATGACCCCTGGGTCACTCTGCCATTGCTTCTTCCCCCAGGCAAGTGTCCCCCAGCCCCACCTCTCCCTGGTGCTGCTCCCTCTGTGGTGTTGACAGTGGGCCTGTCAGGTGAGTATCCCCAGGGCCCTGGACAGAACTGATGGAACCAGGGGAAAATTTCCTTGACCCTGCCTCACTAATCTTCCTTCCAAACCAGCCATTCGCATTAAGAAACCTATCAAGACCAAGTTCCGACTGCCAGTCTTCAACTGGACGGCGCTGAAACCCAATCAGATCAGCGGCACTGTCTTCAGTGAACTTGATGATGAGAAGATCTTGGAGGTGACAGAGACTGGGGACGGGGCCAGACTGCCCTTTTAGCTAGATCTCCTGGACTTGGAAAAGCCTGAGGCAGAGTGGGACTAGGGCCAGCTCCATGAGCCAGGGCTGGGCCCATGCTGGGTGTGCTGCCAGAGGGTCCTCTCATAGTACGAGGCTGCAGCATCCCCTTCTCATATACTCCTGCCAGGATCTGGATCTGGACAAGTTTGAAGAATTGTTTAAGACGAAAGCCCAGGGCCCTGCCATTGACCTCATCTGCTCCAAGAACAAGACAGCACAAAAGGCTGCCAGCAAGGTGACCCTGTTGGAAGCAAATCGTGCCAAGAACCTGGCCATCACCCTACGCAAGGCTGGCCGCTCGGCGGAGGAGATCTGCAGGGCCATCCACACGTGAGGCTCCCACTGACCTGGCCCTGGTCCCCAGCCAGTTGGCAACTCAGTTCTTAACCCAGGTGCCTGGATTTCCCTAGATTCCATGGCTCCTGATAGAACTCCCTCTCACCCCTCATTCATCCACTGGCCTGGCCAGAGCTCACACATCCATGCTCTGTTCCAGACACTGTGAGGTGCTAGAGACTCAGCCTAGACCTTCACCCAAATTGCTCTCAGTCCAGTGGGAACAGTGTAGTAACACTGAGTGACATGGCTGAGCTTGATGATCAGGCAGAGCTTCTCAAAAGAGGTGATCTCTCAGCTGGGACTTGAAGTGCACGTGTCGTCCAGTTCAGGCCTGGAGGGAGGAGCATGGTGCCCTGGGTGCTGAAAATGGAATCTGGACTTACGTAGGGAGGGGAGTAGGACAGGGTAGAGAAGTGGGCAGAAGTCTTGCAGGCCCTGCTCAGGTTTGGGGTAGTGCCAGGGAGATGGAGAGGGAAGACACAAGGGCTTTTATTTATTCATTTATTTTTTGTGGTACTGGGGATTGAACCCAGGGGCATTCTACCTCTGAGCTACACCCCCAACCCTATTTTTTATTCTTTATTTTGAAACAGGGTTTCACTAAGTTGCAGAGGCCTCACTAAGTAGCTGAGGCTGGCTGCGAACCGGGATCCTCCGGTCTCAGCCTCCCAAGTACTGGGATTACAAGCGTGCGCCACCACGCCCGGCTTCTGAAGGGCATTTAAACAGGAACATGGAATGTTCCCCAGGATTGTTGTTGGCACTGTGACAGATGAAGCAGTGGTGCTGTGCCTCTTGCTGTGTCCTACCCCCCCCCAGGAAATGTGGGCAAACGGGAGACCTGAGGTGATCTTCCCTCCTACACAGGTTCGACCTGCAGACACTACCTGTGGACTTTGTGGAGTGCCTGATGCGCTTCCTGCCCACGGAGGCTGAGGTGAAGCTGCTGCGGCAGTATGAGCGTGAGCGGCAGCCCCTGGAGGAGCTGGCGGCTGAGGACCGTTTCATGCTGCTCTTCAGCAAGGTGGAGCGGCTGACCCAGAGAATGGCCGGCATGGCCTTCCTGGGCAACTTCCAGGACAACCTGCAGATGCTCACACCGGTACAGCCCCAGTCGTAGTCCTTCCACTGCTTCCCCTCCTCCCTGCCCCTGCTGGTTACCTCCCTTGCCCTGCAGTTCTTCCAGCCCTTCCCTGACCTTAACTGCCACCACCACCCCCAACTTCAGCCTGGGGTGACTCAGTTCATCTCGTCTTCCAGCAACTCAACGCCATCATTGCGGCCTCTGCCTCTGTCAAGTCCTCACAGAAGCTGAAGCAGATGCTGGAGGTGGGAAGAGGGGATCCATGGGGTATTGATGGTTTTCAGGTCCTGAGTGGGGCCTGGACTATACATAGGGAGTCCTTGGGGCTTGGCCTGACCTGCCTCCCGTGCATCTTTTGGACAGATCATACTTGCACTGGGGAACTACATGAATAGCAGCCGGCGAGGAGCTGTGTATGGCTTCAAGCTCCAGAGCCTGGACCTGGTAAGATGGTGGAAGCAGCATGGGCAGGAAGCCTGGGGACAGCAGTGGTGGAGCCGGGTGTTGAGCTCTCTGGCACTCATACTGCCTCTGCCTCTCCCAGCTGCTGGACACCAAGTCCACTGACCGGAAGATGACACTGCTGCATTTCATCGCCTTGACAGTGAAGGAGAAATACCCAGACCTGGCCAACTTCTGGCACGAGCTGCACTTTGTAGAGAAGGCTGCAGCAGGTGAGGGGAGCCTGGCTGGGTGGGCCTGCCCTCATGTCCAGAAAGCCAGGAGGAAAGGGAACACTTGGATCCATTTATTTCTGGCTTTTGTTATCTTCTTTCTGACCACTTCAAAGCTTTCCGCTGGAGCCATGAGCAGGGGCCACCCCAGAGAGAGCTTTCCTCCAAGCAGCAGGCCTGGTCCAGCCATTCCTAGTAGGAGCAGTGGGAATGGGAACAGGAAGGGGAGCAGTATCTCTTCACTCCCAACTCTCAAGCTGGCCCAGAGACTTACTGCATTTCTCTATAATGTATGCAGTATGCAAAGTGATTAGAAAAACCATAGAGCCCTCTATAGACAGAAGGGTAGCTGTTACTTGAGCCTGCCCGTGACCAGCAGCCGCTGTGGCTTGCTCGCCTTTGCTACCTTGTTCTTTGGGGTCATGAGCTCACAGGTTCCATTTCTTGCCCCTGCCCTGTGATTACTTTGCTAGCTTTGTTTACACCTCCACACGTGGGCTGATAACCTGAGTGATCCCGTGTTGAGGGGGAGGGGACCTTGCTGTGTCCCTGGGCTGGGAGGTGGGCATGCCAGGCCCTGGTTGGGCCTCAGCCAAGCCTCTGGTGACCACAGTGTCCCTGGAGAATGTGCTGCTAGATGTGAAGGAGCTGGGCAGAGGTATGGAGCTGATCCGGCGGGAATGCAGCATTCACGACAATAGCGTACTTCGGAGCTTCCTTAGCACCAATGAAGGCAAACTGGACAAGCTCCAGCATGATGCGAAGACAGCTGAGGCAAGCCAGGGATGGAAGGGTCGGGCAGCCAGGGCCGAGGTACAGGGCCCTCTAGGTGGGCCTGCATGCTGATTCCACATTGCCTCCAGCTAGCAGTGGTTGGTTTTCCTCCCTCCGGCCCTGTGCTGATTTTCGTGGGCCCCCAACCCTGGTTTGGGAGCTGGACTTCTCCTTCCCACCAGGCTGACCCCTTCTGCCCACCCCTTCCCCAGGAGGCCTACAATGCAGTTGTGCGCTACTTTGGAGAGAGTCCCAAGACCACACCTCCTTCTGTATTCTTCCCAGTATTTGTCAGATTCATTCGTTCTTACAAGGTAAGCTGAAGAAAGCGTCTTAAAGAGGAGTATGGCTGAGAGAAAACTAGCTGGAGAAGAAAGGGCTCGGGCTTCAAGTCTGGGCCTTTTCCAACTCCTCCAAGTCCTAGGGAGGGAGTAATGGAAGCTGGCCACAGGCCTCCTAGCTGTGAACTGGTGGGTAGGGCGGGGTCCCAAGCCCTTCCTGTCATTGTTTGGGGCAGGAAGTGCCCCTCCAGAGGATGGCCACCTGGGGTAGCTGGTCCCACTGCCACCTACTCTCCACCCTCAGTGTCAGGCCCCGCACCCTCCCCGTGTTTCTTAGGAAGCAGAACAAGAGAATGAAGCCCGCAAGAAGCAGGAGGAGGTAATGCGGGAGAAGCAGCTGGCTCAGGAAGCCAAGAAGCTGGATGCCAAGGTGGGTGGGACTAAGAGCTGGCCTGGAAAAGGATGGGGCAAAGAACTGGAGGCTGCAGGGAACAGAAAGCCGGCGGGGAGATGGGAAACTGGAACAGATACACCCCCAGAAGGCTTGAGGGCTACAGCTCAGAGGGATGAGGGGCAGAGCCTTGGGAAGGGGAGTCCACACTGCATCTGGGGCAGAACCAGGCCGTTCTCGGGTTAGTGACGACTTCCTTCCCCCTTGTAATTAATGCTTCGGTCCTAGACCCCGTCCCAGAGGAACAAGTGGCAACAGCAGGAGCTAATTGCAGAGCTGAGGCGGCGCCAGGCTAAGGAGCATCGGCCTGTTTATGAGGGGAAGGATGGTACCATCGAGGACATCATCACAGGTGTGGCCCTTTGCCCGGCCTTGGGCCCAGAGCCCAAGCTAACCCCTTGGTCTTTACTCCCTCCCTAAGCCCTGTGAGGCCTGACCACTGTGTCTCTCTCCTGGGCCAGTGCTGAAGAGTGTCCCTTTCACGGCCCGTACTGCCAAGCGGGGCTCACGCTTCTTCTGTGATGCAGCCCACCATGATGAGTCAAACTGTTAACCCCCAAGGCTGGGGCCCCTAACAGGTATTGGGCACCACAGCTGCCCCCTCTGCATGCCCACCTCCCCCAGACTCCTGCTGGAGCCCACAGGCACCTCTCCTGCATGACCTGGAACCGTTCCCTGGCAGCCCGCCAGTGACAGGGACACATACTTCTCGCATGCTCTGAGAAGCATGGCTTATCCCCCGCATTCGCCCTCAGAGACATGATATCCTTCCCACTAATGCTGTCCTAGCTTTTACTAAGACCCAAAGGCTAGGGAGTCCCCAGGCCAGGTTTGGGGGCCGTGCCAGAGCAGGCAGGACCAGGCCTACAGTTCCAGTTGCCAAGTTTCCATTACTGGGTCCAGGGCATCCTTGGTCCTTGCTTCCCCCAGGTTCCCTCCTTGTAAGAACTCTGGCAGTAAGTGCTGCCCAGTAGATGTCCCTCGATCTCTGCTTCCTGACATCTACAGTCTCTTCCTAGCTTCTGGCTCTTCCTGAGTGTACCTTGTCTCTGCCCAGTGGCCTCTAGTCCCCCCACCTGGCCCTCAAGCCTCTTCAAGCTCCTCCCTGCCTTGCTGTAGTGTTCCAGAAGGTGCCATCCTGCTCAGCCTCCCTGCCTATTCATAGGCCTCTCTTCCCCACAGGCCTCCACTGCCAGCCCATCATGGTCCGCCACCAAGCCAGGAGTGCTGCGCCCCCCAGCGGCCCCCCTCGGGCTCCGGGCCCCCACTGAGACCCTCTTGGGGCAGAAGCACTTCAGCCCTCAGAGTCCTGCAAGTCCAGCCAGTGGACCTGAAGCCAAGGGCCTGGCAGAAAGCTATGCTGCTCTGTTGTGCCACTTCAGTCTAAGGCTGGATCTGAACCTGTGCCACTGTGGGCACTTCCCTAGTGCCTCTGGTACTGCACTTTGCCCCCATGGCCTTCAGCTTCATTTCCTGAAGGGTCACCAACGGTCAGCTCAGGGCTGGGAAAAAGCATTTCCAGCTTGGATACCTAGATGGCTCTCCCTGCTTTTTCCCCCTTCCTTTTTTACAGTCTCATGGTCAGCATTAGTATCCAGGCTTAGGGAGCCCTGGCACTCTGCCAACCAATCTCAGATCCTCTTACCAGGAGGAAGGGCCTTCTGTGCCTGGGCCCACTGCCCTTCCCCCTTGCCCATTCCAGTCTGGGCTGACACTGTCCTTGCTTTGGTGGGCTGAAGAATAGGATTCTCTCTGTACCAGCCCCAAGACCGCTAGAGAAGGAGCGTGCCAACAACCCTCTTTCCTTAGCTAGGTGGTTTTTTGGTAGGGGGCAAGAAGCATGGCTGTGCTCAGCTGCCTGTCAGTTTCTTCTTAGCACCTGGAAGAGAGTGGGGGGGCCACCTCTTTTTGTACATGTATCACTTCCCTTCTTTCTTGTACATAAACCCAAGACCTTCCCTCTTTCAAGAAAGGCTTGAAGCACCAGGCTATGTCTCCTCTTTCTGAACTTGAGGGGCTAAGGTGGCCATAGGGGCAAAAAGGAGTGTGGGGGTGTTGCCTCCATTTAAGGAGACATGAGCTCAGAAGCCTGTGGGAAGGAGGCTGGGTGGGCTCCAACCACACAAAAGGAGGCAGGCCTGCACGAGACACCAGTGCCCTCTGCTGGGCACGTGCACACCGATCTAGTCCCAGGTGCCCCATTAGCACATGAGGACAAAAGTCACTGACCACATTATAAATACTGTTATTTAAAAAAACAAAAACACACATACATCAGGTCCCAGGCCTAGAGGAAGTAGTGGTAAGAGTCCCAGGGCAGGCAGGAGCAGGCACTGATGCTAGAGGGTGAGAGCCCTGCCCTCTGCCACCAAGGCTGTGTCCACCAGCCTGTCTTCCCTGGAGCCCCCCTCTCACACTTTTTCAACTGGCATCACCCACCCCACATGGCATAGACCACCCATCTCTGGTCTGGGGCTGAGGGCAAGGACTTAGTTGTCCAGGAAGTGGGAGACCAAGAGCAACCTTGAGAGGTGCCATTAGTAGTACTGGGGGTGGAGTTACTTTAGGAAAAGTGGGCACAGACCAGACCAAGGAAGGAGTCTGAGGCAGAAGGTGAGCATGGCCCTGGAGTCCACCTCAAGCAGGCCTGAGGCAGACAGCAGCTCATCAGGTCACTGGTGGTCGTCCAGCTGCTGCAGCAGTGTCCGCCGCCGCCGCTCCAGCTCCCCCTCGCTCAGCTCACTTTCCGACGTGTCCCAGCCTGTCTGTGGGAACAAAGGCACTGTCATCCTGAGCCCCCGGGCAGGGGCCAGGGCCAGGACCCTGCCTCTCACCTTCTCCTTCTTGACTCCGAAGCCGGGGGAGCGGTTAGGGAGCTCTGCCTGCCGATGCTCCCTGTCCTGCTCTTGTTCTTTCTCTTCACTCTCCTTGCCAGCTTTCTCCTCAGGGTCCGTCTCGCTCTCAGGACTGTTCTGTGAGAGTTCAGAGCCCACCTCCTCAGCTCGTGTGAAGGACAGCTGGGAGGCTGGCAGAACAGGCCCCACCAAACGACACAGCCCCAGGCACAGTTCCTTCCCTACTCACCGACTTGTGTCTTCTCTTCTTAGTTTTCTTTTTTGGTTTCTTGGCTTTTCGAAGGCCATGATCTAGAGATAGAAAAATTGCTACGAAGTCCCAAAGGGAAAAAGGAGGGCTCGTCCTGGTCCCTGCCACAGGCTTGTGGTCTGAGGGAGCAGTCTGAGAAAGGCTGAGCACAGTTTCCCTTCTAGTTTCTGGCCTGGCAGGGACAGGAAGCCCTTCCGACTCTCACACAGGTCTACCCTCCTGGGGCTGGGGCTTGCTGAGGGCCTCCTCTCTGGAGCCCACAGTTCTGCACTCCCAGCAACTGCTTACCTGATCCAAGGAGAAGGTTGGAAGATGGGGAGCCCCGTCCTCCAAGGGCAACACCCCCACTTTCAACAGAATCAAGTGAGGACGAGGGCTCAGAGCCAGACTCGGAGGGGTTCCGCCTCCTCCGCTTGGGGGGCCGGAGGGATGGTGGGGGCAACTCCTCCTCTTCCGACTCGGAGCCCTGGGAAGTTGAGTAAATGTGTGTCAGTGCAGAGGTCTGGCCTCCAAAGCCCAAGTCTGGGAATTGGAGACAGAGGAGGAGGATCCCGAGCCAAAGGAATCCTCAAATCTCCCTCCAAAGGAGATGATAATAGGGAAAAATAAGATAAGCAGTTATTTCCCCCAAAGAACCCAGCCTCCCCCCGTATCCCTCTACCTTCCGACTCACTGAGGGTGAGTGGGAGCGCTTGCGATGGTGCTTCTTGCCCTTCCTGCCGTGCTTGCGGCCTTTGGTGTGCAGGTGCTGGCATTCAGTCTGCTAGAGGCAGAGGGAGAGAGGCGGGGGTGGCGCCAGTCCTAGCCTCAGGGAGGGCCCTGCCTCCGGTCTCAGCTTAGGGCCCCCCCACAGGCCCCTCTTCCTTAGCTGTTCAGGGAAAGGAGAGTGCGAGGGGTGAGAGGCCACTGAGGTCTCCCTTGAGCTGGCCTAGAGTTCAAGCATCCAAGACAGATCCGGAGGGCAAGAGCCTGCCTCACCTCTAGCACCTGCAGGAACTCCCGGAAGAGCCGGATCCGCTCCGACTCCAGGGTGATCTGCTCAAAGGCTGAGTCGCACACAAAGCGCTCACGGACCTTGAACGGGGAGAGCACTGCTGATGAGACCAGGCCCTGCCTGGCCCAGCTTGAACACCGCCACGAGCACAGGGCAGGGCTGGGGCAGAGGAAGGAAGGGAACTGGAGCTGGCCCAGGACTGCCATGACCGGGGTGGGCCCTCAGTGCTGGAGAAGCTCCGCTGCCCTCAGGCTTGAGGGGTGACTGGGGCCAGGCTGCGCTCTGACCTCTTCCCACGCAGTGCCCAGCTCCAGAGCAGGCACGGCCTGCCTCAGCATGCTTCGAAAGGCAGCTTCCCTGCGCCGCATCCTCCGTGCCTCCTCCTTTTCCCGCTCCCTCTCCCGTGCCTCTGCTTTCTCCAGCAGCTGAGGGCAGAGAGACAGAACAGGGTCATCTAAAAGGGGGAGAGTGCCCAGGGTCTACGCACGCATACCTTAAGAGGTAGAAAGCTGAAGTCGACTCCTGCCATCATCCCCTGAACCCAAGGTAGTCAGTGGGGCAGTGAGTGAGAAGGAAAGGAGCAAGACACGGGATGAGTTACAGAACCAGCCCCGCCCCGCCCCGCCCCTCACACTATTGAAGGTCAGCTTGATGTTGCCTGCGTCCAGCGCAGCAGCCCTCTTGTCAAAGCTTATGACGTGGGCGAAGTCCTCAAAGGCTGTGTTCACCTCCACGCAGAAGCCCCGGTCCTGTGGGCACAGCAGCACATGAAGCACAGGGTCCTGCAGGCCAGAGGCCCAAGGCCAACAGGCAAGGGGTCAGACTACAGGATGTCCAAGAAGCCCTTGTCCCCAAGAGATGTGTGGCACACGTCAGAAACCAGTCCAGGTCCTCTTCATCTGATATGCCCCATGCCCACTCCTGGTCTTGGATGTGACATGGAGCTGAAGGGGCTGGGAGGTGTCTCCATGTCTTTTTTTTTTTTGTGTGTGTGGTACTGGGGATTGAACCAGGGGCATTCTACCTCTGAGCTATACCCCCAGCTCTATTTTTTATTCTCTTTTGAAACAGGGTCTCACTAAGTTGTGGAGGGGCCTCACTAAGCTGATGCTGGCTGCAAACCTGGATCCTCCTGTCTCAGCCTCCCAAGTACTGGGATTACAGGTGTGTGCCACCACACCCAGCTTTATTTTGAAACGGGACCTCACTAAGTTGCAAAGGGCCTAAGTAGCTGAGGCTGGCTGCAAACCTGCGATCCTCCTGTCTCAGCCTCCCAAGTACTAGGATTACAAGCGTGCACCACCACACCTGGCTCCATGTCAGCTGACTGATGTTCAAGTTTCTCACAATTAGCTTTGTTCCCCAGGCCTCAACTGGGCCTTCTTGCTGCTCAGGGAAGCTTCACACATTCTCAACCAGCATCTGCTGCTCCCTACCGTTTGGCTCTACTTACTGCTTCCTATGTACCAGGTACCCTGTTGAATGCCCCATACACCCTTATCCAGTCCTCCCCATTCTAAATGTAGAACAGGTCCTAGTAACACAGTTTTATGCAGGAGAAATGAGAGCACCTGCCCAAGATTTCACAGCAGAACCTATGGTAGGGAAAGAACTCTACCCCCAGGTCTTTCAATCCTGCAAAACTGTGCTTTCAAGCACTGTACCCACACAGAACACTTAGTCTACAGAAGAAATGGAGACCGTCAGGTGTGTGACTCCCCAGCAATATTAGAAACATGCCCCATTCTCTAAGTACACGGCCAGGCTATGTGCTTCTCATCTAAGCCTCACAACATCCCAATGAAGTGGAGGCTTAGGAGAGTGATCTCATTTGGCCTGAGGTGACATGAAGAGTGGAGCCGCTGGGGCACGGGCCAGACTCCTTCCTCCCACTCCACACAGCTCTAACTTCTGCTGGTCCTCCTGTACATGGCAAAGGCATGCTCACTTTCTTTTTTGGTGGTACTGGGTGAGGATTAAACCCAGGGGCATTCTACCTCCAAGATACACCACTTTTTTTTTTTTTAAACAGGGTCTCACTAAGTTGCTGAAACTGACCTCAAACCTGACAGCCTCCTGTCTCAGCCTCCCAAGTACTGGGATTACAGGCTTGTGCCACCTCGCCCAGCTTCAGAGGCGTGCTCTTGATCCTCTTTCCAAGAGGACTTCCTTGACCCACATTTTCCAGCTGTAAACATATTCCCTTTCTTAGGGAACTGAAAACTCATCTCTTCAGTGGTTCCTTCCCTTGAACACACACCTCACTTTACCTGGAACATCCCTTCTACCTTGTTCTCACTTCCTCAAGCTAACTACCTCTGTTCTTTAGATTCAAAATATCTTGAAAACTGCAGCACAAAGAAAAAGGAATAAACGTTTATTGAGAGCCTATTATAAGTAAGACACTTTATAAATATAATTTGTTTTTTATTGGTACTGGGGATTGAACCCAGGGGCATTCTACCTCCAAGCTATACCCCCAGCCAAATTTTATTTTTATTTTGAAACAGAGTCTCACTAGGTCTCACTAGGTTGATGAGTCTTACTACTTGTCCTCGAACCTTCCAATCCTCCTGTCTCAGCCTCCCAAGTACTGGGATTAGAGGCGTGCCCAACCATGCCCAGCTCATAAATATAATTTAATTCTCACAACCTTACAAATGGGTTATCTTCAGTTTACAGAAAAGGAAATTGAGGCTGACAGGCATTATGTAACTTGTGGGTGTCTTGGCCAATAAACAGCCAGGAGTTACTTGACTCTGAAAAGTGTGCTGTCCCAACGCCTCCAACTTCATGGTCACTGATCTCCTAAGTCACTCATGTGATAATAGTCGAATCTCAGGGTTCCTATTTGGTCCTCATTCATGTGTTCCTCGGTGCCTCTGCTGTTTACTTCAACACACCCCTCTTTGGATCCCCTCCTGTCTCTCGGACCTCTTGTCACATCTCTTGTATGTGCATGTTCCTGGGAACAGCACTTTGTCCTTTCTTACTACCTGATCTACACTCTCCCTAGCAATCCCATCCCTCACCTCTGCTGATTTTCAGATCCATAATAGACTAGTTTGTCTATCAAATTCAACAGATCCCAACAGATCTTATGAAACCCCACACTCCTCACTGATCTCCCGGGCCCAGATCCCACTTCTACCTGCTTCAATTCAGGGCCCTGTGTCATCCTGCAGATGAGGGATGCTACCACCTTGCTGTGGATGGCCACAGAACACCTGGGCTTGTCTGTCCTCCAAAGGCAGGAACCCACATGGAGAAACAGGAAGAGCTATCTAAAACAGCTTCTTTCTCAGGTGGTGTGGAGAGAAAGGACTCGGCAAGGGCAGGAGCCCCACAGGCCAACTGGCAGTACTAGCCACTCAGGCTGAAAGTTAACCACCTGGGAGCCTCAGGTGGTTAAACCTGCGATCCTCCTGTCTCAGTCTCCCAAGTACTGGGACCAGATTGTTTTTGACAATAATTCCCCAAATGGAATTCCTATCTTCTCCAGCCCTGCTTTTTCTGCTTAATCCATACCAATGGTACCACTATGGACCTGCCCCCAGCACCTCCTTCCTTTCCCTCAACTTCACAAAACAATTGGCAATTCCACTTCTCCGTGACTCTATCCCACGCTTTTAAATTTCTGTTCTTTTCTTTGTGGTATTGGGGATTGAATCCAGGGGCATTCTACCTCCGAGCTACACCCTTTTTATTTTGAAACAGAGTCTTGCAAGCCATGCACGGTGGCACATGCTTGTAATCCTACTACTTGGGAGGCAGAGACAGGAGGATTGCAGGTTCAAGGACAGTCTCAGCAAGTAGTGAGACTCTCATCAACCTAGTGAAACCCTGTTTCCAAATAAAAATAGGGCTGGGCATGTAGCTCAGAGGTAGAATGCCCCTGGGTTCAATCCCGTGCCACAAAAAAAAAAAAAAAAAAAAAAGAGTCTTGCTAGGTTGCTGAGAATCTCACTACTTGCTGAGGCTGTCCTTGAACCTGCAATCCTACTATCTCAGCCTCCCAAGTACTGGGATTACAGGTATGTGCCACTAGCCCCCAGCTGCTTCTCTGACTCTTGTACCAAGTAGCCCTGGTAAGAGGGGAAAGGTCTGGATGATTGAAGCTCAAAATGTATTCAAATTACTTGCCACTATCACTTTTAGTATCTTGAGGCTTCAAGAACGGTCCTACCACCACTTCCACCACCAACTCCCTACAGATAAAAACACTCCAGACTGGGAGGTTCTACTACTCACTATTGCCAAGTGCTTTTCCAAGACACCATCTCATCTTATCATTATGAGGTAAAAATCCAAATTACTTATTTTACAGCATTCAAGGCACTTTATACGTGGGTTCTACTTCCATATAGGACATGTGGTTCCAGAGAAATAAAGGAAGCCACAGGACAATATAATACATCTTACCTAATGATAACATTTAAAATATTAAATGTTGCTGGGCGTGGTGGTGCATGCTTGTACTGGTTTGTTTTTTTTTTCTTCTGGTACTGGGGATTGAACCCAGGGGCATTCTACCTCCAAGCTACACCCCCAGCCCTATTTTTTTTTTTTTTGTCTTTTATTTTGAAACACGGTCTCACTAAGTTGCAGAGGACCTCACTAAGTAGCTGAGGCTGGCTGCGAACCTGGATCCTCTGGTCTCAGCCTCCCAAGTACTGGGATTACAAGCATGTGCCACCACGCCTGGCTTTGCACACTTGTAATCCCAGTACTTGGGAGGCTGAGACAGGAGGATCACAGGTTCAGAGCCAGCCTCTGTGACTTAACAAGGCTCTCAGCAACCTAGGGAGACCCTGTTTCCAAATGAGAAAATCGGGCTGAGAGTGTAGCTTAGAGGTAGAATGCCTCTGGGTTCAATCCCCAGTACCAAAAAAAAAATGTTAAATAAGAAGGCGATATATGATATGGTATTAAAATGCAACATATGCATGACTTTGTAAGGCAAAACAAAAGACTTCAAAGAAATGCTGCATATGCAATGGGAACTTAGTCCTAACTTTATTCCCAGGTCCCTTTCAACTCAGCCCCAAGATATTCCTCTGGAATTAGGTGTCCTTTGTGCAACACTCACCATTTTTCAGACATGGAAACCAAGGCTCAGAAAGATTAAGTGGCATGCTCAAGGTCACACAACTAATAAAGACTTAGTTTAGACTTTTACCCCAGGCAGTCTGCCTCAAGTCCTGTTCCTAACCACTGGGCTGGACTATCTCCTCAAGTCCATTAGACTGTTCTTCACATAGCTCAGAGGTAGGAATGCTCCCGAGTTCTTTTTTTTCTTTTTTTGGTGGTACTGCAGATTGAACCCAGGGGCATTCTACCTCTGGGCTATACGCCCAGCCCTATTTTTTATTCTTTATTTTGAAACAGGGTCTAAGTTGCGGAGGGCCTCACTAAGTAGCTGAGGCTGGCCATGAACTGATCCTCCGGTCTCAGCCTCCCAAGTACTGGGATTACAAGCCTGTGCCACCACGCCCAGCTTCCCAAATTCAATCCCAGTACAAAAAAAAAAAAAATGTTCTTCACTTCCATTAGGAAATATGCTTTCCCCTTGTTTTTGTTTTGTTTTGTTTCTGTGGTATTAGGGACTGAATCCAGGGCCATTCTACTTCTAAGCTACACCCCCAGCCCTATTTTATTTGTTTTGAAACAGGGTCTTGCTAGGTTGATGAGTCTCACTACTTGCTGAGACTATCTTCGAACCTATAATCCTCTTGTCTCAGCCTCCCAAGTACTGGGATTATAGAAATGTGCCACCATGCCCGGCCACCTTTTCTAACGTTGATAGACATGGACATTGAACACTTTTCCCCAGTATAAGAAAAGCGACAGTGCATGTGAGATAGTAAATGGTGACTGACACTCGCTGCAGTATTAAGTATTAGGAAGGCAATAAGGAGTGGTGAGAAAAAGGCAACTCACTCTTTTTTTAAGGTGTTTGTATGGTACTGGGGATTGAATGCAGAGGCCTTCTACCACTGAGCTGCATCCCCAGCCCTTTTTATTTTTTACTTTGAGACAGTGTCTTGCTAAGTTACCCAGGCTGGCCTTGAACTTGTGATTCTCCTGCCTCAGCCTCCCATGTCATTGGGATTAAGGTGTGCACCACTACCCATCTACAAAATGCCTTTCTTTTTGTGTGTGTGGGTGGGGGGGTGCTGGGGATTGAACCCAGAGGCGTTCTACCTCTGAGCTACATCCCCAGCCCTATTTTACTTTTTATTTGGAAACAGGGTCTTGCTAAGTTGATGTGAGCCTCACTAAGTTGTTGAGGCTGTCGTTGAACCTGTGATCCTCCTATCTCAGCCTCCCAAGTACAGGGATTACAGGTGTGTGCCACCACATCCAGCACAAATCACTGGAGACTCAGCCTGAGTCCATGGGATGCCTCACAAAACCAGCCAGTGCTCCCAGACAGTCTAAACTGACAAGAGAAGCTGAAGATAGAAACTGTTATGTGAAACCTCTTGATTTTAATATGTAAGCAATAAATTCCAAATTTTTCTTTTTTTTTTTTGCAGTACTAGGGATTGAACCCAGGGGCATTCTACCTCTGAGCTACACCCCCAGCCCTATTTTTTTATTCTTTATTTGGAAACAGGGTCTCACTAAGTTGCAGAGGCCTCACTAAGTAGCTGATGCTGGCTGTGAACCTGCGATCCTCCTGTCTCAGACTCCCAAGTACTGGGATTACAAGCGTGCGCCACCACGCCCGGCCTCCAAATTTTTTAAAAACACTGTATAGGCCAGAAAGCATATTATCTGTGAGCTATCAGTTCACATTTAGCTATCTTCTTACTCCTCAAACCCGCCTTTCCACCCACTTGTCTTTGCTCCTGCAGTGCCTTTATGCTTTAAGACACTCCACCCTCCTTTACCTACTCCTTCCAAAAGATGCAGTTCAAACGTCAAGTCTTAGCTGGTTGGGGTGGTGCACATCTGTATTCCCAGTACTTGGGGGACTGAAACAGGAGGATCACAGGTTCGAGGACAGCCTCGGCAATGTGGCAAGACTCGTAGCAACCTAGCAAGACTCTGTTTAAAAAAAAAAAAGGGCCGGGCGTGGTGGCGCACGCTTGTAATCCCAGTACTTTGGGAGGTAGAGACCGGAGGATCCGGGTTCGCGGCCAGCCTCAGCTCTCTCTCTCTCTCTCTGTGTGTCTCTCTCTACTTAGTGAGGCCCTCCGCAACTTTGTGAGACCCAGTTTCAAAATAAAGTATAAAAAATAGGGCCGGGGGTGCAGCGCAGAGGTAGAACGCCCCTGGGTTCAATCCCTGGTACCGCAAAAAAAAAAAAAAAAAAAAAGGGGCTGGGGGATGTAGCTTGGAGGTAGAATGCCCGTGGGTTCAATCCCCAGTACCACAAAAAGAAAAACCAAACTGATCGATCCTGATCCTGCTATAACCTTTCCCATCACCAAGTGCCTTGATCTATCCCCTGGTTATTTGAAGGCAGGAAGGATTCTCTTAACTTCTCACAGGAGACCCTGTTTCCAAATAAAAAATAAGCCGGGCGTGGTAGCACACACCTGTAATCCTAGTTCTTGGGAGGCTGAGACAGGAGGATTGCAGATTTGAGGACAGCCTCAGCAAGTAGTGAGACTCTCATCAGCCTAGCAAGACAGTTTCAAAATAAAGAATAGGGCTTGGGTGTAGCTCGGAGGTAGAATGCCCCAGAACTCAGTCCCCAGTACTACACACACACACCCACACACACATACACACAAAAAAAGCTAGGCGTGGTAGTGCATCCCTATAATCCCAGTACTTGGGAGGCTGAGACAGGAGGATTGCAAGTTTGAGACCAGCCTCAGCAACTTACTGAGGTCCCTCAGCAACTTAGCAAGACCCTATTTCCAAATAAAAATAAAATAGGGCTGGGGGTGTAGCTTGAAGGCAGAATGCCCCTGAGTTCAATCCCTAGCACCACAAAAATAAATAAAAAAGGACTGAGGGTGTAGCTTAGAGGTAGAATGCCATTGGGTTCAATCCCCAGTACCACCAAGAAAAAAAAAAAAGTCAGGTCTTCTGATTCCTGTCTCTGTAATAATGCTCCTCTGCATAACAGTTCTCACTTCTATCTTTGTGTTGGGCTATGAGCTCCTAAAAGCAACAACTGTGTCTTACTCGTTACTGCATCCCTAGTACAAGGTAAAGGACCACAGCAGACATCTGCTGAGTAAGCTGCCACACTCCTGCAAAACAGGACTTCTCAGGAGTCCTGTCCAGAGAGCATGCTTACACCCAGCCTGCATCATCTACGGCCCCAGGTTCCCCTCACCTTAAGAATATCCTTAATGATCTTCTTCTCATCGTGGAATCGTGCCTTCAACTCCTCCACATAGAATTTGAACAAGTCCAGAGGGGTGGAGCCTGCAGGGAGGGAGGGAGGGGGGCCTGGCGGGCGGCAGCTTCCCAACGCCTAGGGTGGGGTCGAGGACAGGACCAGGGAGTGGGGGTGCGGAGGCGATGGGGCAGGAAGCCAGACCAGAGAAGGGGGAGCCTGGCTGCCTTACCCGGCTGGCCCAGCATGTTGGCAAAGCGGACATCAGTGCTGACTGCTGGGTACAGCTCCATCCAGGTGGACATGGAGTGCAGCTGCCCTGTCTCGTGCAGCTCGTCCAGGAAGGTCTGAGCAGGGAGAGGCCAGGGATAGGGAGAATGAGAAGGAGGCAAAGCCTGGAAGACAGGGAATGGCAGAGGGAGAGGCAGGGGCAATCCAGACTGAGAAAATCCAAGTAAGGAACGCAGAGATGAGATGATACAGATGTGGAGGAAGAGAATACTACAGAAGGAGAGGATGTAAATACAGAGGGCCGGAACGAAAGATGAAAACAAGCCGGTGTGGGAGACAGTGAAGCCGAAACCTGCCAGCAGCACAATCTTCCATGACTTGGTTTCAACATCCTGCCATGATCCAGCTAAGTCAGCCCCACACTGCCACAAGGGGATAAGCTCTGCCGGTATGGCTCCCCACCCAAAGGAAATGCACACAGCCTAGCTGCCACACTGTGCCTGCAGGGTGCTCTCTGCTGGTAGCTTCTGGGTGGTGCATACATCTGGTCTCCCTAGAGGAGCACAGTCCAAAGCTGAGAGGACACAGCAGGAGCAGAACTGCAGGCAGGGAGGCCTGGTGGAGCTTGGCCAGGGCTAGGTGCAAAGCAGAGGGCCCAACTCAGAGGAGGCAGGGACGGGGTGAGGGCTATGGTCTGGGGCAGAGCTAAGCTCTGATCCCCAAAGGCCTGCAAAGATACCTGGAAAGCCTCCCGGTTCTTGCGCTGCTGGCGCCGCTCCCGGAGCCGGGCCCGTTCCCGCTCTTCCTCCTCCTCCCTCTCCAAAGCTCGGATGTGCTCCTCAAAGCAGATCAGTGCATCTTCCTTGTCCATGTCTACAGCAGGGAGGAGGGTCAGCAGGCACCATACTAGTAGGACACCTGCTCACATCCTACACCCTGTGTCTCACGGATGCTGCCCCTGTAGGTGCTGAAGACACTCAGGTTACTGGGCAAAGTGGAGGAGAGGGCTGTGGGAGCAGCCATTTCAATGGGGGTTCTTGAGGGGGAATCATTAATGGTATTAAAAAAATTAACTCAGTTACTGGAAGCCATCACATGAAATGAGTTTTCTTGGGATCTGAGGTTTCACATCTTAGGAAAGTGGAAGTCAATTAGGCTTTGACGCAACTTCAGAAGGTGAATTTCTCATCATCAGTGATCATAAGTCAGCAACTGCTTATTGTAGCACATGACCAGTTAAGGCTTATAGTGCTATGACAATATAAGACCAGATTTAAGCTGGGCATGGTGGCACACACCTATAATCCCAGTACTTGGTAGGCTGAGACAAGAAGATTGGAGGTTCAAGGCCAGCCCTCGGTAACTTAGTGAGACCCTGTTTCAAAATAAAAAATAAAATGGGTCTGGAGATGTAGTTCAGAGGTAAAACACCCCTGGGTTCAATTCCTAGTACCACAAAAAAAAGACTATATTCACATGAACTATAAATATCACTATCATCATCTCCAGGACTTCTGATTCCTATATGCTAGAGCTCTTCCTCCAAGAATATACAATGTCCAGGTCAACAGTGTACCCCAGAGGGAGGGAGAGAGTCCTGAAACATTCTGGGATCCCAAAGTCTAGACAGGTACAGTGACTGAGTGTTGGGGACTTCTAGAATTGGCAAGAGGTGCAGATCTGGAGTCCCAGGTCAGTGAAGAACGGGGAGGCCCGGTGGGAGTGGAACCCCAGGCTTACTCTGCAGCTGATGGTCCTGAGCAAAGCTGGGGTTATCCATGAGGTACTGCTGGGCCTGGGACCACGTGGTTTGGAAGTTTACACTACTCATCCCATCCAGGATGCTCTTCAGGGCCTGAATGTTGCGGCGCCGGAGCTGCTTGGCCTGTTCCTGGGGAACCACAGGGTCAGGGTGAGGCAGGGCAAACCAGAGCTACCAAATTGGGCCTGGCAGAGGAGGATCTGGGAAAGGAGGTCACAAGAAGACACTAGGAGGAGGGAAGGAGCATAGATCACAGACCAACCTCTCAGAAACTCCTCCTTGTCCCACACCCAGGGCCTCAGGCCCGGGACAGAAATGGGGGGACATACAAGCACCACACCAGCTCCCACGTCAGGAGCTGGGAAACCGGGGAGTGGAGAAATGAATGACCAGAATCCAAAGCAAAGACAAGGAATCCAGGAAGAGACCGGGACTGAAGGATCCAGCCCCGTGACCATTACCTTCTCCTTCTTGGCCAGGAAGAAGAGGACATCATCATAAACCTCTTTTCGATCCCTCTCGGGGACTACAGCCCAGACCTCCAGCTCCCCAAAGGTTTGCTCTGCCCGCCTGTGGAACACAGGGGCGGTGAATAGGTAGGCAAAGAACAGACCTGAGCCTGTGTTCTCAGGGCTCCCAGGCCCCACCCAGCCCAGCCCCTGACCGGTAGCGGGTGGTGGAGGTCATGCGCTCGTGCTGCTCCAGGAAATGCTGCAGAGTCTGCTTGGCCTCCTTGGCCCTCAGCCGGGCCTCCTCCTTCTCTTCCTTCTCCCGCTGTGCCTTGTAGGCATTAAACGCCTGCTTTTTCTCACTCAGTTTGGGCAAGGCACTGGGATGGAAAGGGTGGGAGTGGGGTGGGGCAGAGGAGTCAGCCTGAACCGCTCTGCCATAGCCCACGAAGTAGGATCTTGGGACACTGGGGAAGTCTCCACAGAGCGGGGGATAGGATGGGGGGATAGGCTCTATGCACAAGCTCAGCACACAGTGTCCGGGATACAGGCAGGAGTGAGAGGTAGAGGAGGAGAGACAAGCCCCAAGGCACTGCTAATACTGGGCCCTTTTGCTTTAGGGTTAAGTCACCATCAGACCTCTACCCTATTCAGGCCCTTCTTTCCCCAATTAATTCATTGCAATGCAATGTAATGCAATCCAATCCAGCAAGCATTTACTGAATGTCTCATGGCAGATAGCTTTCTCTTTCTGTGTCCCGGAGGCCCTCCAGCTTTTCCTCCCCTTGTTCCCCACCCAGCTCTATCAAAACTTTCCTAACTCCAGCCCCCTTGAGCCTGAGTGTTGAGCTGGGGTTTCTCAAGGAGGCCCTATCCAGCGGCTCTTATGAACAGGGCCTGGTTTCCTCTGCCCAGGCCTACCTGTAACGGGGGTCGGTGACCACCATCTTCATGGCCTGTTCCCATGAGGCATTAGAGGGGACAGCCTGGAATGGAGCAGGCAGGGGTCATGGAGCCTGCCAACCTCCAGCCCCCTCCAGGCCTTCCCTGGGAGCCCCACCCTCAGCACCTTGTCCCTCAGCAGCTCCTTGAATGCCTGCTTTGCCTTCTCCCGGTTGCTCCAACTGAGACCAGACCTCTCTGGTTCTGGTTTGGATTCCTCCTCCTCCTGCTGTGGCAGCTGATGCTGTCCGGAACTGGGGGGCAGAGCAGACTCAGCCACAGGCTCCCAGACTTCACTATTTTCAGTGCACTGTACTCTCAGCAATCCCCCCCTCCTTGCTCCCCAGGGCAGCCTCTTCCCACCAGAGGTCATACCAGATCTTCATGCCCCTCCTGAGAGGCCTGGCAGAGGACCATGGTTGAGCCAGGCTAAGAGCCTGAGGCCGGCATCAGGAATGCTGGGGTTCGAGGGGCAGCCTCACCTGCTGGGGCCCTCCTCCGGCTGCTGCAGGAACCCCTGCTCCAGGGGCTGGGCAGCCTCTGACACATCACAGTCTTCACTCCCACCTGGCTCAGGTTCCAGGAGACCCACAGGCACTGGGGTGGGGCCGGGGGGTACAGGCGGGGGGTCAGGCTGTGGCTGTAGTGTCTGTAGCTGCTGCAGCTTCCTGCAGGTGAGCCAGAAGGGTGGTGTTGAAGTAGATCAGGGACAGAAGGCAGGCGCTGGCTGGTTTATCTACCCTGGGAAGGACTGGGGCCAGAGCAAACAATCCCACAAGGAGACTGATAACTGACTCCTCCTCTCAGAGTCCGGACAACGGAGAGTCCACTTCCACCCCCAGGTATGGATGGATAGATGGCAAGCCACTCACCCTGCAGCCTCTTGTTTGACTAGAGCTGCAATGGGAAAAGACGACAGTCACAGGGCAGCAAAGGCCCACTAGCACCCCTGCCCAGGCCTCCCCTCTTCCCAGGACCCCTCACCCTCCAGATCATCCAGGTCCTTGGGCCGGGTCCAGCAGGACTCTTGACTTTGGTTATTATAGTAGTAAGGTTTGCCTGTGTCCGACTTGTACTCTTTCCAGGGACACTGGGACAGCAACAGCTACAAGAGGATGGATTATAGGACATGAGTGGGCTGGGGAACTCTCCAGCCACAAGGGAGCTAAGGGGACCCAATGAGTAGAGGACAGTCATCCTGAGCTGCCACTTGGCCTGGCTCGACTGGGGGAACGTGGACTTCCTGAGATCCTAGGGAGACATCTGCAGGGAGCATGGGGTCTGTCAGGGATCTTGGGATCAAAGAACCACAACGAGTATGGTTAGAGACTCGGGAGACCAAGGACTTGGAAGGGTCAGGACAGCTGGAAGGAAGGAACAGAAAGCCCCACTCAGGACCTCCGCCTTGGACTTGAGCACGCTGGGCTTCTCCCACACGGACTGCTTGTCGTCAGCATTGTAGTAGTAGATGCGCCCATCAGGGGCCACATGCTCACTCCATAGGGCCCTCTGGGGGGAGGGGGGCACAGAATGGAGGTCAAGGCCCCTTTTCCAAAGCCTTTCTTCTTCACCCCAAAGATTTAAACATCAACCCCCACTTTCAGCCTTTCTACCCAGAGACCCAAGCTAAAAGAACTCACCGGAAGACCTGTCCCAGCCACAACAGCTAGAAAAAAAACCAAAGGAAACATACTAAGTCTCTGTTTGAACACTCATCTTATCCCCACCTAGTCCTCCCTTATTCCAACCCCAGTAAATATCCCCCTGGTCCCATCAACATCCCAGGCTCCCTGGCATCCCAACAGGCATGATCCAGGGTGGGTTCCAGTCCATGGTCCCCTCTCCCCTGTACCCCCCAACCTCCGAGCCTGGGGGGAGCAGGCCCCCAGAAGACTCACAGCTGGCGGTGTCCGCACCCGGAGCCGTCTGCCGAAGAAAGAGGAGGGGGAAGGGTTGGGGCCAAGCCCAGTGGCCCCCAGGACCCAGGCCATGGGGGATGGAGAAGCAGGCCAGGCCAGGATCTGTGTGTCCTGTTCCCAGGGATCTCTGCTCCCAACAGGTCCCCTTCCCCCCCAATGGGGCTGTGGCTCTCAGATCCCAGGGGAATCGCACAGTAGTGCTTTTCTTCGTTTTTCCTCAAGTGAGAGTGTTTTGTTGAGTGAACTCCCAAGGCCCATCTCTTCATGGTAGATGCCAAACTCTACATCCCACTCAGACTCTACTGAGCAACAGCACAAGTAGAGTGAGATCCCTAAGTGCCACTGCCTCCTCAGAGGCAAGAAGGATGTGAAGAAGGGACCGTGTTAGTATATCCACAGTGCATGGCCCTGTGAGGGGAAGGAGTGTGTAGCACGAGTGTGTTCCTTAAAGGTGCTGTGCATGGCATGGGGGGTAAGGAGAGAACATATATGCCTTTGGGGATGAGCAGGAAATAGAATTGCTGAGTACACAGCTGGGGAGGAGGATTCTGGTGTTGGGAGTGCTGCCAGGGACCAGGGTGGATATGATGAGAAGAGGGAAAGAATGGAGCCCACATCCTTGTACTCCAAGTCAGACGACAGGCCTGCAGGGCAGAGCCTGCTTCTTGCAGCCCCTGGCGCTTACCGCTGCGGTGACAGGCACTGCTGGCATCAGCATTCCTGGCATCATCGGTGGGACCATTCCTGGTATCTAAGGATACAAAAACCAGCCGTGAGATGAGAGCAGGTATAAGTTGGGCAAGGTGTCGAGCGTGGTGGCACACACTTGTAATCCCAGTACTTGGGAGGCGGAGACCGGAGGATCCAGGTTCGTGGCCAGCCTCAGCTACTTAGTGAGGTCCTCCGCAACTTAGTGAGACCCTGTTTCAAAATAAAGAATAAAAGATAGGGCTGGGGGTGGAGCTCAGAGGTAGAAAGCCAGTGGGTTCAATCCCTAGTACCACAAAAAATAAAAAAGTTGGGCAAGGTTCTGAGTTGGGGTGCCAAGGAGTCCTCAGGCAATCCCCAGGTTCTGGATTCTCATGTTGTGTGAAAGTTGTGCCAAGTCATTCAGCAGACAAATCCATATAAGCCTGGCCTCCCTTCCCTCTCCGTTTCCTGAAGCCCAAATACCCGTTCCCTAAAGCCCCCGAGGAGGCAGGCAATTACCTGCGTGAGTGGTGGCGGTGCCCCCATTGGCGGAAGCATTGGGGGCAGGATGCCAGGTGGCATGGGGGGGATGGCTGGCGGCCTCTGACTCATGGGGGGGAGCCCCATCGGAGGAAAGGGTGGGGGAATCCCAGGAGGGGGCATCTGGAAGGGAGGAAAAGAAGAGATACTAAACAGAGAAGACACTGCCTTGTTGGGGCAGAGAAAACCAGTCAGCAAACATCTACCTGCTGCCCACCCGTCCCTCCACCCTGGCTTGAAGGCAATTCCAAGGCTTTAGTTTGAGAAGCCCAAGGCATGAAACTGCCTCCCGCCTCACCACTGAGAAAGACACATAACTAGGGGCTCTCTGGGCCTAACAGGCAAGCACACAGCTCCTTAAGAGGCAGGAAGGGAGAGGGAAAGGGAAGTGGAACAGCACCAGACTGCAGGGAGGCTGCGCCCCTTTAGCACTGCTCCCAAAGAGGCCTCTCAAGCGAAGGGGCAGAAGGCAGGCATCCCCCAGTCTCCTGCCTCCCCTTTCTCTCTGACTCATGACCACCAATGCCATTTCAGCCCCAATTCTGTGGCTTTTTTAAAGAGCACAGGCAAGGAGTAGTGAAAGAGAAAGACAGCCCCTCCCTGCCCTTACTCTAATGGGGTCTTTTCCCTTCCATTTCTACCTCCAGCCCCAGTGTGTCTCAAGGACAAAAAGAGAAAGGGGAAACTATCACCTTTATGGACTAGAGCTAAACAACAGCTCTCCCCACCCCAATGCCCAAACAAAACCACCCCTCTTCCAAGGGCAGCAAAAGGGCGCATTACAGAAGAACCGTGCTGGCGATGCAGCGACGGCCAGGGCTGAGGAGTTGAGGGTGCAGGCTGGAAAAGCCAAGCCCAGGGAAACACATAAGACTTACGAAGGGTGGTGGCATCATGGGGGGCCCCGGTGGGAAGGGGGCAGGCGCTGCTGGGGGCCGGGGACCAGAATCGGGAACCGACTGTTGAGGGAGAGAAAAGTCATAGGACCCAGGATGGGCACAGAGATGGGCTTTTGCGGAAGGGAAGAGGATAAAAAAGGAGCACAAAGTTCAGAGGGGGGTCTCCAAGCCCAATGTCCTGCCCACCCCAAGCTCTAGGCCCTGGGAGATCTGCTCTCTCTGCCAGTCCAGAGCCAGCTGGCTGAGCCCTTCTATGTCACCTTTATCTTGGGAGTTTCCGTTTGCCAAAGTACAGAAAGGATGGCGGCTTCACTCCAGGCACCCAGCTCTTCCCACAGCCTTTAACCACTCTCCTGCCAGTGGGCACGGCCTCTCTCAGCCAGTGGGGAATGCCTGCTTTTCCTTCCCCCACCCCAATCAACCCAGTTAGAGATTCAATCCAAAGCTCTACACACAAACAGTTGTCAGCCCTTTTACAATCTAGTCTCCCTAACACTCTTCACTAACCAGCTTCCTCCCTAACTAGCCTCGTCTTCGGTCTTCCGCTTTGAACATCTCCTCCCATTCGCCAGCTTCATCTCTTTGCACTCTCACACACCATTTTTGGTGGCCATCCTTCCTTTACAAATCCTGAACTTATCTACCTCTGGATGCAAGCTTTGAACAGCTTAAGTCTCCCTGTCCTATACCTAATGGCTGACCATATTCCCACCCTTTAGTTCTCAGCTTAAATACCATTAAGAAGCCTTCCTGATTGTATTTAAAGTAGTTCTTTCCAGTCGGGCATGTTGGTGCACGCCTATAATCCCAGTACTTGGGAGGCTGAGACAGGAGGATCGCAGGTTCGAGGCCAGCCTCAGCAACATAGTGAGACTCTCAGCAGCCCAGTGAGACCATTTCAAAACAAAAAATAAAAAGGGCTGGGGGTGTAACTCAGAGGTTGAATGCCCCTGGGTTCAATCCTTAGTACCAAATAAATAAAGTGGTTCTTTCTCATTTATTGTCTAAGTGATCCCCCTTTTAGTTTCCTCACATACATAATTTTGTTACCATGTTTGCCTGGATATGTTGTTTCCTCCACTACAGAGCATTCCATGAGGGCAAGGATCATATCTGACTTATTAAAAGCTGGATTCCTGGTAGCTGCCACAGTGTCCGGCACATAATAAGTACTCAATAAATATTGAATGAATGAAAGAACTAATGAAGGAACAAATCTTCTCTATATAGAACCTTAATATTCTAAAAAGTCATCTTATGGCTACAGCCCCACATAAACAAAATGAGGTGAATACAAGGTTTTCATTTCAGTATTATTTATAAAAACAGAAGATGGGAATCAGCCTAAATATCTATCAGTAAGGAACCAAAGAAATATACACAAACATAAAATGGAATACTATGTGGTCATAAAAATGAAGATGCTCAACTGTCTTGATATACATCAATCTTTAAGATACATTAGCAATGGAAAAAAAGCACGGTAAAATTTTATCATTTGTGCAAACATCAGTGATAAACAATGATACATAAGACATTGGTGGAAGGGGGAGAGAGGTAGGAGACTTCAACATATGTCCTTCTGTATCTTTTGAATATGCAACCCTATGATTATATTAGCCATTCAAAAAATATTTTTATGTGAACTGAGGCTTGGAGGTGCACCTATAAGGTCCTGTCCTTCTTCCTCTTCACATGAAAGTTGGGAAGAGGGGTAGAGGAATTCTAGAGAAAGGTGGTAGCTGGCAGAACAGAAGCTACCTCACCCAATTTCCCTACTTCCTCAGTTATCCCTATGCTGAGATGGCGCGCGCGCGTGCGTGTGTGTGTGTGTGTGTGTGTGTGTGTTACTGGGGATTGAACCAAGGGGCTTCCTACCTCTGAGCTACAGCCCTATTTTATTTTTCCTTTTTTTTTTTGTGGTACTGGGGATTGAACCCAGGGGCATTCTACCTCCAAGCTACATACCAGAACTATTTTTTTTTGTTTTTTTGCGGTACCGGGGATTGAACCCAGGGGCGTTTAACCTCTGAGCTACACCCCCAGCCCTATTTTTTATACTTTATTTTGAAACCGGATCTCACTAAGTAGCTGAGGGCTACTTACTTGCGGAGGGCCTCACTAAGTAGCTAAGGCTGGCTGCGAACCCGGATCCTCCGGTCTCCGCCTCCCAAGTACTGGGATTACAAGCGTGTGCAACCACGCCTGGCTCTATTTTTTATTCTTTATTTGGAAACAGGGTCTCACTAAGTTGCGGAGGGCCTAAGTAGCTGAGGCTAGCCGCAAGCCCGGATCCTCCGGTCTCAGGCTCCCAAGTACTAGGATTACAAGCGTGCGCCACCCCACCCGGCTCCTGTTTTATTTTTCATTGTGAAACAGGGTCGTGCTAAGTTGCAGAGGGCCTCACTAAGTTGCTGGGGCTGGCCGCAAACCTGCCATCCTCTGGCCTCAGCCTCTAAAGTACTGGAATTACAAGCTTGCGCCACCACACCAAGCTGTGATGGCTTACCATTTAAAAATGCTTTCTAGCCAGCGTGGTGGTGCAGGTTCAAGGTCAGCCTCAGCAACTTAGTGAGACTGTTTCAAAATAAAATAAAAAGGGCTAGCCCGGCATGGTGGCACAAGCTTGTAATCCCAGTACTTGGGAGGCGGAGACCAGAGGATCCGGGTTCGCAGCCAGCCTCAGCTACTTAGTGAGACCTCTGCAACTTCGTGAGACCTGGTTTCAAAATAAAGTATAAAAAATAGGGCTGGGGATGTAGCTTGGAGGTAGAATGCCCCTGGGTTCAATCCCTGGTACCGCAAAAAAATAAATAAAATAAAAATAAAAAATAAAAAGAATAAAAAATAGGGCTGGGGGTGTAGCTTGGAGGTAGAATGCCCCTGGGTTCAATACCCGGTACTGCAAAAAAAAAAAAAGGGCTAGGGATGTAACTCAGAGGTAGAGCACCCTGGGTTCCACCTCCAGGACTACAAAAAAAAATGGGGGGGAAAAAAAGAAAAGCTTTCTAATCTCTATCTTTAACATTATCTGCCCTTTGCCTTGACCTAAGCAGAGGACAATATGAATTAAACTATTCTAACCTGACTCATCTTTTCTCAGTGTTCAAGTACTTTGAACCTGTATTCAGACTTGCTCCTGCCCGCTAAAGCTTTCCACAGCATGGGACATCAGAAATTAATCAGCACGGGAGGAAATCCAATTTTGTGTGTCATTCTCTCCCACCTCAAACTGCCTTCAGAAGCTAACATTTGGACAGCTACCTGTGGGTCTCACCAAGCCCCAGCATTTCCCAGTTCCAAGACTGGCACCACCACACCATCCATTCTGCCATCCAAGACAGCAGAAACCCAGGAGTCACTTTCCACACCTTGCCTGCTAATATATCACTAAGTTCTATTTATTTTACCTTAGATTTCTTGCATATACCTACTTCTCTCCATTTCCTCTTCCACCACTACCATCCCTCCTCCTTCCAAACCACCACCGTTTTTCATCTGACCTATTGCAGTGCCCCCCCCCACCATTCTTCCCACATCCACTCCAATCTGCAGCCACACAAGTGCTTCAAAATGCACCTCATGGCCGGGCGCAGTGGCACACGCCTGTAATCCCAATACTTGGGAGACTGAGACAGAAGGATAGCAGGTTCGAGAACAGCCTCAGCAAGTAGTGAGACTCTCAGCAACCTAGTGAGGCCCTGTTTCAAAGTAAAAAATAAAATTGGGCTGGGGGTGTAGCTCAGAGGTAGGTAGAACTCCCCTGGGTTCAATCCCCAGTACCACACACACACACACACACACACACACACACACACACACACAAATGCACCTCATGACTGGTAATCCCCTATTTAAAACCCTTCAATGAGCTGGGCATGGTGGCACACGCCTGTAATCCCTGTACTTGGGAGGCTGAGACAGAATTGCAGGCTCGAGGATAGCCTCAGCAACTTAGCGAGAACTTATTTCAAAATAAAAAAGGCCTAGGGATGTAGGTCAGTGGTAGAATGCCCCTGGGTTCAATCCCCAGCACCAAAAAACAAAACAAAACAAAAACTCTTCAATGGCTTTACTGCTCTTAAGGGGAACACCACACCCTCATCCAGGGCCTGTGAGACTGAGGCCTGCTGCCGATCACACCCAGTCTATGCTCCAGCCACACTTTCCGTCTCGGTTCTTCCACTCAGGCATCTGCCTGTGCCTGGATACACGGCCACCTCAACTATGACACTTCACCTCCACCAAATGCCACTTCCCAGGAAGCTTTTCCCAACCCACTGCACTACTCCAAGCCCTCTTTGATACACTCATTCAACACCATGTACCTTCCCTTCAGCAATTATCCACTGAAATTTTACTGTTATTTGTGCAATTTTAATTATACTAGTATCTTATGTGACACTAATGAAAACCAAATGCTGGCCGGGCGTGGTGACGCATGCTTGTAATCCCAGTATTTGGGAGGCTGAGACAGGAGGATCGCAGGTTCGCGGCCAGCCTCAGCTGCTTAGTGAGGCCCTCTGCAACTTAGTGAGACCCTGTTTCAAAATAAAGAATAAAAAATAGGGCTGGGGGTGTAGCTCAGAAGTAGATGCCCCTGGGTTCAATCCCCAGTACCACAAAAAAATAAATAAGTAAATAAAAAAAAGTATCAGAGTTGGGTGTAGTGACACACACAGCAGTAATCTCAGTACTTGGGAGGCTGAAACAGGAGGATCACAGGTTTGAGGACAGCTTCAGCAAGTAATGAGACTCTCATGAACCTAGAGAGACCCTGTTTCAAAATAGGCTGGGATCTCAGCAACCTAGTGAGAACCTGTTTTAAAAAAAATAGGGCTGGGGGTGTAGCTTGGAGGTAGAATGCCCC
>PVJS01017478.1:0-20000 GCA_004027185.1 Glis glis
CCCGGTCCTATTTTTTATGCTTTATTTTGAAACCGGGTCTCATGAGGTTGCGGAGGGCCTCACTAAGGAGAGAGAGAGAGACACAGAGAGAGACAGAGACAGAGACAGAGCGAGAGCTGAGGCTGGCCGCGAACCCGGATCCTCCGGTCTCAGCCTCCCAAAGTACTGGGATTACAAGCGTGCGCCACCACGCCCGGCTAAATGAAGTGTTTTTAAACCTTGCTTTTGTATTACTTTTTAATTTTATTGCATTGAAGTCATAGAATGTGTCATTAATAACATTAAAATGTTAGTATCTGTTTATTCTTCCATTGTGGTCCATTATATAGTCCATTCAAAAAAGTGTTCTTTATATGCTTGAAAATAAGGTATGGGTTTTATATATGTACATTCAACAAATGTTAATCCTGCAGTTCCATCATAGATACTCAACTTTACACGTTCTTGATAATTTTTGTCTGTTCTTTTATGATTGTTTCTCCCGCAGTTCTGTCAATTTTTGCTGTGTGTTTTCTTTAATAGGTACTATCATTTTTTGCTCGTAATTCTGTCATTTTTAAGGTTATGTTATTAAGAGCAATCAGATTCAGCATCACTGTAGGTTCTTATTGAATTGTTTCTCTTGTCACTAAGTAGTCACCTTCTTTAAATCTCTTTTTTTTGCCTTAAAATCTCTTTTGCTTGCTATCACTGTTACTATATCTCATTTATTTTGGTTAGTATTTATGTTTTCCTAGCCTTTTGCTTTCAAGCTTTGTGTATAATTCTGTTTTGGTTATTATGCCTCTTCTAAACAACTTATAACTGGATTTTTAAAATCTTGTCTGAGAATGTCTTGGGACAAGTAGTTTTAATCCATTTTAATGTATTGGGAGTACTGATAAACTTGGACTTTTTATAGTAATTTTAAAAGTTACCACATATTTTTCTTTGTTTCTTCTCTCTACTTGCATTCAGTTGGATTTATTGAGTCCTTTTTACTACTTTTTTTTTCTTCCATCTACTATTCTGGATGCCATATCTTTTTTAAAACTCCAAGTTTAATCAATATTTTTATTCACCTCCTACAATACAAAGATCTTTAAATGTTTTAACTCCAACATATCCCATTTTCTTGACATTGTTATGGAATACATGTGTTCTATCAAACTCCTTCCAAAAATTGGTTATTTAGATTAGCCAAACATGTTTTCTAATTTATTTTCTCATCATTCCTTCCTTTCTGTTTCAGTTTCCTTCTTACTAAGATATATGCCTTAGCTGTTAGTTCAGAAAGACCTGTGAGTAAAAAATAAACTCTCTTGAATTTTTGTAATGTTTATTTTGTCTTTAATGAATTATAAAGTTTCAGCTGTTTTCCGTTAGTACTTCGAAGAGGTATTCCATTGTCTTCTGGAATCAATTTTGCTGCTAAGAAGTCTGCTGCCAACTCAGTTCTTGTCTTTTTCTGGGGATTCTGGAGACACTAGCTGCTTTTCTCTTTTATTTGGTGTTATGAAGTTTCTTCATAATGTATCCAGGTGTGGATTTGTTTTATTTATCCTTCTCAGGATTTAAGGGGCTTAATGAATATGAGAACTCATCTCTTTCTTCAGTTATGGAAAATCCTAGGCATATTCTCTTCCTTTCCCATTCTTTCTTTTCTGTTCTTTTGGAATTAATACCAGAAATATTTGAACCATCTTATTGCTACCAATTGTCTTACATGGTGCCTCTTCTCCTTGTGTGGTCTGTAACTTTTTATTGAACTTGTCTTTAGCAGAAGTTGCGTGACTGTTGAAGTTTCATGGACCATAGTTGTTAAAATATTCCTTCTAAGCAGTTCCATGGCTGCTGTTGCTGAGTCCTCTAGACTCAGTTTTATTTTCTCCACTTGAGGGCCCTAGGCCACTCAGATAGTATACATATGGATTTTGTACTTGCATTAGCCTATTCCCAAGATTTCACCTTCTGTGTAGTCATTTTTTTTTTTGCCCATCCACTGGTCCAGGCACACAATGGGTTTTCTTGTTGCTTTCTGAGCTTGTGGATTTAGTTTTTCTTCCATTTTCATACCAATGGCAGCCTTCGATGCTACCAGTCAATGCATGTTCCAGCTCTGTGTTTTTCACGGGCAAGAGGCTAAATCTCCCGTTCCTCCTTGGATGTTAAAACCCCAGCCACCGGCCCATATGGCCTTTATTTGTGTTTGAACTCCCCCCTTACACCACCATGGAGCACCATCACTTCCTGCCTAGCCTCTCATCTTATATATCTTATACACACTCTCTGATGCTGCTCCTGGAGGTTTCTTTCTCCTTTCTTTCTTTTTTTTTTCTTTCGTTCTTTTTTTGTGATGCTATCTTGAACAGCCTCATCCATTTCATAATTTTTGTTCAGAGGTTTAGTTTAAACTGAAGAAATTAGTTTCATTAAGAGTTAATGTTTTCAAACATATAAAGTGTAAGTACCATTATTATTTTTATACTCAAGATTTATTTGAATTTACCAACTTGTTTCCGTAATTTTTCACATCCCATTTGCTTTCCCTTTGTGTCCACTCTTCTTCTCACTAAGGGGGCGTCTTTATTTCAATGAAGGGAAATGGGGGGATATTAGCTTAGTCTTTGCATGGATTCCTTGTGTCTAAGGAGTCTTGTTTTGCCTGTACTTTTAGATAATAGATTAGCAGGGCATAAAATTCCAGATTAATTATTTTTCCTCAGCACTTGAAGATAATATCTAAATTTCTTCTGGCATCTATTGTTGAAGAGGATTCTGTTATCAGACTAATTTTTATTTTTGTTGAAATCTGTCTCTTCCTTCTGGTAGCTTTTTAAATGATCTTTTAAAATGAACTCTTGCTGTTCTGAAGTTGCCCTATAATGTTTCTAGATGTGGATCTGTTTTTATTTTTCTAAACTAGTATACTGGGTGAATTTTTAATTGAAAAATGTACATCTTTCTTCAATTTTGGATACTTCTTGGCAATTATCTCTTTACATCGTGTTTCTCTACTATTTCTTTCATTATTTTCACAGATAACTTTTATTAGATGCATGTTGGAGCTCTTCAACCTATCTTCCAATATATACAGAAATTTCTCAGTATCTATCTATCTATCTATCTATCTACTCTTTCTCTTTGTGATGCAATTAGGGTGAATTTCCCCAGTAGTACCTTCCAACAACTCGATTCTCCGTTTAAGTGCACCCAGTCTGTTTAGAGTTTATTTCATCTATTAAATATGTAGTTTTGATGGCTATACTTTTATTTTTCAAGATTTTCAAATGGCCCTTTTTCATATCCACTTGTTATTTATGCCTGTTTTTATTTTTTAATTTTTCAATTTTCTTTCAATGAGACTTTAACCTTTATTTCTTTGAACTTCTAAATACACTTAAAGTCTCTATCAGACTCTTCTTCTATCAGATTAATTGTATTTAGAATGAATTCCTGTTTGGATTGCTGATATTTTTCTTTGCAATAATCCCTCCATATATCTTGGAATATTGGTCTGTAGACTCACATTAAGTGCGAGTTTATTGTCACCTCTCATTTCTTTCCTCCTCCTCCTCCTCCTCCTCCTCCTCTTCCTCCTCTTCTCTCTCCCTGTTTCCCCCATTTCTATGCAGCATAGGTCATATAATAGTAGTTGCAGCTCCTTCCCCTTGGTCATAGTGTGAATGTCATACAAATAGTACAGCGTCAGTAGGCAGCTGGCCTTCGTTCCTGACCACAAAGATGCAGGCTTATTCCTCCCAGCCTTTAGGGACAATTTAGTCCCCTTTAACTACCTGGGTTGAACTGTCAACTACATTGCTTGACAGCAGACCCAGAAACCAGCACAATTATGGCTTTAGTTTTATTCACCATTTTAAGTTGCTATTCTATTTTCACATTATGGAGATGTGGATCTTATTTTTGAAACTGCCTGTGAACTTTAGGTTTTCTCTTTATATACTATCATTGCTCCTCATATAGACCAAATCAGGCAATCAAAGTGTGAGCCAATGCATCATTCTGTAGCTAACAATCTCCCCATCTCTACTCAGGAAATCTGAATAAAGTGTGTCCAGGCTAAGCTTGTGTCACTGGATCCAGTACAATGACTGGTTCACCTTGGGTCATATGCCCACCTTGAGGAGGAGGAGGAGGAGGAGGAGGAGGAGGAGGAGGAGGAGCACAGGCCCCTGGACTAACAGCCTCATCATGACCATGTGGGGCAGAAAGAGGAGTGTCCAAAGGAAAGGAGGAACACTTCACCCCAGAAAGAGGTGGGATCATGTGCTGGGAAGAACACAGTCATGACTGCCACACTAGGAGTGATGGTTCTCGTGATCTGGAGCACCTGGAAAGCTAAGACTTGCCCTGTATTTCCATGGTGACACTTTGAGTGTGCAGCGGAGTGCATGGGTGGGCAACGGCTGGGCTGACGGGAGAATGCATCATGATGGGAGAATACATTTCTGCAGCACAGGAGAGAGCCACCCAGGGCAGCCACCCTTTCCCTGAGCGTTCTTCCAAGGACAACAGAGGCTGAGAAGCAGGACAGCAGCACCATCATCAGATAAAGTTCCCTCAATTGAGCCATCGTCTTTACTTTTCCTCAAGCCTCAGAGATAGGTCAGTGGAAAAAGAGGTCTGTGGTTCCAGAATTAAGCAGTGAGAAATATGGTGATGAGCTGTGGGCTCGGATGCCATCTTATCTTCATGGTAGAAACAATCATTTAAGTCCTAGTTTGAATAACCAGCCCAGGGTGATGGGTGGCTGGATAGGTGGGCAGGGGCTCTGATGGAAGAATAAGTGGGCCATGAGTCTTGGCTAACCAAGGCACAGATTTCTGCTGCCCACACCAGGGGTCTTAAGCTGGGGATGGCAAGGTGGAGATGGGCAGGTTCCCAGGCAGGGCTCCTGGGTCAGCTTCTCCCCTGTCACCCCAGTCCCTTGTTTCAAGACCTGCTCAGCTCTGCCACTGCCTCAGTCCCAGTTAATGGCATCTTTCATTTCATTTAGAGCTTGATTTGTTTACAAACTAATAAATATGATTTATAAAATGTGCCCGTGGTTTGCTAATTACTGCACATATGGCGTTTTCATTTTGTAAAACTGGCATTTGCATTCTTTGTAGATTATGACTTTGTGTCCCCAGTGCTAATTAGTCTGATTAGGCAGATAACTTCCCTGTTACTAGGCTGAGAGGCCGAAGGCTGGGGCACTGGAGGTGAAGGGGCCAGGGCTGCAGTCAGCCTTGTGGGGAGGAGCCAGGGAGGAGCCAGGGAGCCCCAGGATTTTGCTGAGGATCCTGGAATGTCAAGCAACCCATTTTGTGTCCTTCCCCAAATCCAATTAAACACAGTTCGTTAGCACAAATTTCTTAATCAGGCCTAATCTTCCCACTGAATGCACAATTTCTGGATTGTCACAGAGCTGGGTCAGCCTGTGGGGGATCAAGAGGCTGGTAGGGACTTTGGTGACAGAGGAAAAGGACGACTACTAGACCCTTCCCAGTGAGCTAGGACGCACAACTGAGCTTCTCCACAAACCAAGGACTTGGATGGCCAAAGGGAATCCTTAGGCTCTGGGCCAATTTATATGCCTCAGATGGGAGGTACCCCAAGTAGTCTAGACCACGAAATCTGTACTCAGGCCCCAGGACAGCCTTGAGATCATGGTTCTAAGCTGTGGTCAGGGAGCAGGTGGAAGGCTGAGTACAGGCTCCAACACCTTGGGAATGGGTCTCAGCAGTACATCTGGGCCTAAGTCAGCGGGGCACTTGTAATCCCAGTTCTTGGAAGGCTGAGACAGGAAGATTGCAGGTCTGAGGACAACCTTGGCAACCTAACCATACCCTGTTTCAGAATTAAAAATAAAAGCCAGGTGTGGTAGTGCATATCCGTAATCCCAGTACTTGGGAGGCAGAGACAGGAGGGTCGCAGGTTCGAGACCAGCCTCAGCAACAAAATAAAAAATAAAAAGGGGTGGGGGAATAGCTCATAGGTAGAATACCCCTGAGTTCAATCCCCAGTACCAAAAAAAAAAAAACATATAGATATGCCTAAGTCAGGAGCAAGGTCAACCATGTCAGGGGATGAAGGCCTCTGGTTTTCTGGGATGTGTGAACCCTCTGCAAATGACTGGTATTGGGTTTTTTGCCAACCTTGGTGATCTTGGCTGCCACCAAATAGGCTATTGCTTGTACCCCAAATATCATAGAGCCATTTGTGCCTGCTTTATTGCCACTAAGGTAATAAATACCCTAAAGCATTCAGTATAAAGCATGGCGCACATCTTTGGAACATTCCTCCCAGAGATGTTTCTATTTCAAGCAGCACCTAGGGAAGTCCCTCCCCCCACTGATGCAGGTGCAATGGCAGAAGTGCAGTGGAATCATGGTCTGCGGCTCTAGATGCAGCCAGGTAGAGGTTTCCTAGAGACTCAGAGGCCATGCAACAGGGGCAGTCCTTGCGCGTTTTCATTCACATATTGAAAAACTTGGTCACACATTGCCCAGCCTCCCTCCTCCCTGCAACGCCCCTCTCCTTCCTTGTCCTCGTGTGGCTGGCTCCTTCCTACCTGCCAAGGCCCAGGAGGTCTCATCCAAGCGCACGAGTGACTGATCTGTGCTCCCCTGGCTCCCTGTGCTTTTCCTTTCACAATACTTAGCATGCTGGGTTGCAACGACTATTTTCCTGCCTGCCTTCTCAGATCCATGAGCCATCTGAGGCCAGAACTGTGGCTTCCTTGCTTTCTGCTGTGGCCCCAGCACAGCTGAATTTGCTGGCTGGATGGAAAGGTGGGAGGATGAATGAGCGGGTGGATGGACTCAAGCCATCTCCTCCTATTTGGTCTGGGGGCTTGAGAGGGCCAGTTGCAGGAAAGGGATGATGTTATGGTTTGGATCTTAAATGTCCCCCCAAGGCCATGTGTTGGATGCTTGGTTGCCAACCTATGGAGCTTTTGGGAGATGGTGGAACCTTTAAGAGGTGGGGCCTAGTGGAAGGAAGTTAGGTCATGGGGGTGTGCCCTTGAAGGGGATATTGGGAACCCAGCCTCTTTCTCTCTCTCTTGCTCTCTTTGCTTCCTGGACACCATGAAAGCTTTGCTCCACCACACATCATCTCCGTCATGATGTCATACCTCACCACAGGCCCCACAACAATGGAGCCATCTGATTAGGGACTGAAACTGTGCACCAAAATAAACCTTTCCTCCTTTAAGTTGACTTATCCCGGCATTTGTCACAGTGATGGACAGCTGACTACCAGATTGGGGTGGGGGGAGTGGTTAAGGCAACTGCATCCACTTGGGTCCTACTTCTCTGGATCTTTGGACAGAGTAGGGGAAAGGGGTGCTAAACTCCAGGATTACCTGGGCCCAGGTTGGCTTTCTTCATGGAGTCAGGAATCTGGAAGGAGCCTGATTTTTTAATTTTCTCCTTTGAACAACAGGGGTCAAATAGCTTCCTCCCTACACAATATGATGATCCAAGGAAGTAACCGTAGACAGGAAGGAGGCCAGTGTGTATGTGTACACACGCATGTGCACACATCTGTGAATGTGCAGGGGAAGGTTGTGAACGTCGAGCAGCCCAGGTAAGGCCAGTTCTGGCGGTGGCCTTCAGGACAGCAATGCTCTGCCCAGTGGTGAGATGTGTCCTCGGCACTCCAGCACTGGGTGGGGGCGGGGGCGCCCTCCCCCCTCCCAGAGCTGGACACTGGGAGGCACCGTAAGAGGATTGCCTTGGCCCATCCATTTGCATTTCATAACCCACATCCCAGTGTAGGGATATGATTCTTTCTCTTTCTTCAAAAATCTTAATGCATTCTGCTTTAAAATTGTTTTGAAGTAATAAAGGGATTTCACAGGCAACACATGAGTCTCTGGACAGATTTAGTCTGAGGCCAAAAGCCCGAGACCAGGATTTACCTCCCATAATGTCTCCTTTCAAGTGCAACACAGTGGGAGCCCAAGCGCCACTCTTGGAGGGACCTGCAGAGAGGCGGGGAGAACAGCCCAGAACCCCCTTCAGGAGGGGTTGGGAATGAATGAACCAAGGCCCACAGCTCCACAAGCCTCCCCTCAACCAACCGCAGGCTCCGCTCAGCCACAGCTCCATTGCACCTACTGCCTCCATGGGGGCTGACTCCCATCTACCCTGCGGGCCCTGCTCTGGGTCCTGGCTACACAGCCACAGTCAAAGCTGGGGTGGGGGAAGGAAGAAGGGGAGAGTACAGAATGCCACAGACCATAAGCCCAGGTCAGACCTTCTCTTAGGCTCCAGACTCAGGTACTGGAGCTTGGACGCCTTCATGGACACCTTTCCCTGGGTGTCCCCCAGGTGCCTCCAATTCACTGTGTCCACAGCTGGGCCCCTCCCCCTCCCCGGACTGCCCCCTGCTGTGTTCCCCATCATCAGGCCAGCTTCACCCCCGTCCTGACCGGAGCGGTCACCTGGCACCTGCTTGCTCCCTAGAGTCTACAACCTCAGAGAGGGGCCGATGGTGAGGTCCACCTGACTTGAGGTCACCACTCACCCCCCGCTGGGGATGGGGCTGGTTAGAGCCTGCACTTCAGCAAGGTCTAGAGAGCAGAGGGATGAAGGCCACAGGCAGCCACCAGGAGACCCACCTTCCTCTGCCCTTCTCCTGCTCTTCAAAGTCTTCCCAGAGCCACGAAAACTGTGTGTCAGGTTTTGGGTGCCCGTTCCTTTGTGCTTCCCCTTTGGCCTTCTCCTTAGCTTATGTCGAATGGTTGACAGTAATAATGCTCACTTTTGTACAAGCACCCGTATACCTGCCCCCACATGCACCCCATGTGTGTGCACAGGTGCCACACAGCATCCCCCAAACACACGCAGACATCCAGGTGCACACGCAGCTGAGCAACTGCTATCCGTGTGTGCACACAAAGGTGAACCTGGGTACGCTGCGCTGGGAAGTCAGACCTTGCAGCAGAGAGGTAAAAGAGCCAGATGAAGGCCAGAGTGGACGGTGCTTCCAGATTCCTAGATAGGATGTCGAGATGAAAGGGAAAAGAAAAAAGGCACCTCTTTCATGAGCCCAGGCCAACAGCCCCAGCGGCCTCTCTGGGTGGCTAATGTGGGTCGTGGGCCACATGCTGCTCAGGGGATCGTCAAAGCTCCTGCCATTGGAAGCAGAGGGCCCTGCTATCATTTGGATGTTGAATGTCCACCAAAGGTCCATGTGTTAAAGGCTTGGTACCCAGGGTGGTGCTATTGGAAGGTGGTGAACTTTTGAGAGGTGGGGTCTTGTGGGAGGTTCTTGGGTTGTTGGGGACCTGCTCCAAAGGGGATTATGGGCCCTGGGTCCTCTTCCTCTGTTTTGCTTCCCAGCCCAGGGGTGAGCAGTTTTGCTCCACTATGTGCTCCTGCACACCTTCCATGATGCTCTGCCTCATTGCTTAAAGCAATGGGGTCATGGGCTAGGACCTCCAAAGCTGTGAGCCAAAATAAACCTTTTCTATTTATAAGTTGATTATCTCAGGTACTTTGTTATAGTAATAGAAAGCTGGCTAACACAGGCTCCCTACTCAGATGCTCTGAGAGTATCTTCTGTGTATCAGGTCACTTTTCAAGCCATTGGGGCAGCTATTGTAGTGTGGGGAAAGGACCAAGTGGTTGAACTTGGGTTCTGAGACCACTCTTTTCAGGCTGTGTGAGCTTGAGCAAGTCTCTTGACTTCTCTGGGCATATTTCCCATCTGATACAGGCGACTGCCTGTCTACTTCCAAGAAGGATGAGAATCAATGACAGTGAAAGTTCTTCAAAGCTTCAAAGCCTTGTGTATATTTGAAGGGTTATTAATATGTTCTCCTGCCTCCAAAGCCAGCCTTCCCAGAGGATATGATACAGTGTTTTTAAACATGGAACGAATTCCCCAAACTGTACCCTCCCCCTCTCCAGCATTTCTGCCTTGGGTTGTCAAAAATGGTAATCTTCTCTCAGGCCTGAAATTATGAGCCTGCTTTATTGGTCAAAGGCCATAATAATTTGAGCTCTTATTTTATAAACTCATTTCTGCACAGTGATATCCTGATAGGAGCAGGAATAATAAATCACAAACATGTCCCCCAAGATTGCATTGTAAATGTCAAACTAGACAGGAAATTGTAATTAAAGAAAGGAAATTGCTACAAAGAAGCACTTGATTTTAAAATGAGCCAAGCATAGAATTTTCTAAGCATTTAATTATAGTCCAATTTCAACTGACTTGGCTTTTGCAGTCATATTTCTTATTATAACTCTTCCACATAATAACCAAATCTCCCTGCTCACATAGGTCCGGCCTGTCAGAGGGTAGAGACACTGCATAAGTACAGGGATTAGGAACTTTATAGGGACAGTAATCATGGTGGAGTCTGGGGTGATGGACACAGGTGCTGGGATTTTAAATCAACCAGTCAAATTTCTAGCCCACAGGGGAATGGCCTAACACCTGTGTGGAAGCAGATTTGGCCTGACTTCAGCTCAATGAGAAATTCACTCGGGCATGTGCATTTATCAGGAGAAGAGAGGCCCAGCCTGCCCTGCTCTGCTCCTCCACCCTCAACATGCATAGGAACAACCCCCAGCTAGCCCTCCACCTGCAGGCCATGCCGGGCCCAGGCTGTGGCCTTACCTGGGAACGTCCTGCCTTTGCATCTGATGCCCAGATGCTGGGAGGTTGGTATGCAATGTGTATTCAATCAGGCACTCCGCATCCAGAGACTCTGGAGGCAGGAGACAGGGTGGCCAAGCATACAGGACGTGGCACCGCACAAGCTGAGTTCAAGTCCTGTCTCTGCCACTGGGTATGAGTTGGGCTAAGTTGTATAACCTCAATGAGCCCAGATTTGTTCATCTGTAAAATGGGGGGATTGGTAATCTTCCTCTCATGCATCAATTCGTAAGTGCCTGGTACATGGTTAACGTTCATAAATGGAAGTCATTATCATTGTTAGAACAGCCTGAGTCTCTCTGTGTCATGTCCAGAGAGGAAGATGGGGGAATTGACAGGCTATCCTGAGTGATGTAGGCGACCCAACTAGATGCGACTGAGCCACTATAAGTAGTGGCAGATGTGAGGAGGGATGCTGAAGGGTTACTACCCCACATGATGAAGAGTGATCAAACCACATCAAGAAATCTTTGCAGGCTGGGAGTATAATCCCAGTACTTGAAAGGCTGAGACAAGAGGATTGCAGGTTCAAGGTCACCCTCAGCAACTTAGTAGGACTCTGTATCAAAATTTAAAAAGGGCAGGCCTGGCTCAGAGGTAGAATGCCCCTGGATTCAACCATTACCACAGGGGTGAAAAAAGAAAAAGAGAGAGAGAAGGAAGGAAGGAAGTAGAAGGGAAGGGAAGAAAGGAAAGAAAAAGGAAGGAAGGAAGGAAGGAAAAGTATTGGTTGTACTGGGCATCATTGCACACACACCTGTAATCCCAGTACTTGGGAGGCTGAGACTGGAAGATCGCAGGTTTGAGGCCAGCCTCAACTACTTAGCAAGGCCCTGTTTCAAAATAAAATAAGGCTGGGGGTGTAGCTTAGAGGTAAGAATGTCCCTGAGTTCAATCCCCAGTTCTGCAAAGAGAGAGAGAGAGAGAGAGAGAGAGGAAGAAAAGTGTTGGTCGTGACTGCCATATGCCACTGTCCAGCCCTGGAAATACTTCAGTGAACCTCTCACACAAAAACCCTTACCCTCCTGAATTTCCATTCTTGGGGGAAGGGGAGAATAACAAATACTATGATGAATTGATTGTCAGAGTCAAAAGGCAATAAATGCTATGTTAAAAGAAGAATAGTAGGGGAGGGAAACAGAAAGGGTCAGGTAGGAGCTGCAATTTTAAATAGGGTGGTCAGAGACCTTCCTGGGAAGGCAATATTTGAGCCAGGACCTGAAAGAAGTAGAGAAGCAGTGCAAACAGACATTGTGGGGAAGAGCATTCCAGGCAGGGGGAAGAGGAAGGGCAAAGGCCCCGAGGTCTGGCATACTCAAGGAACAGCCATGAAGCCGCAGTGGAGTGAGGAGGAGGGGACACTATGAGACAGGCAGAGAAGGAACAGGGACCAGGTTGCATAGGATCCATAGATGGTCCTAAAGACCACATCACTGAGAACAGACGGAATGGAGTCAAGGGTGGAAGCAAAGATAGCCCGGGTCCAAACCTACTAGCTATATTACTTCGGGCAACTAGCTTCTCTGGATCTCAGTTTGTCAAATGTAACCCAGGGGTTGATAATGATGTCAGTTCATAGGATCAGATCGTAAGGTGAAAAATACCAAATGCACCTCAAACGCGGCGCGCGCCACCTAAGAGTCAGCCACTGCTGTCATAGAAGAGGTCGCCGGCCCGGGCAGCGTGAGCCAGGAGGGATGCGGGGTGGCCTGGAGCCGGAGCTTGTCATAGTCCAGGACAGAGATGAAGGTGGCCTAGTCTGCGGGTCAGGGCGAGGGGTGGGGAGGGGAGAGCTGGGGGGAGTCAGGGTGGTGTTGGAGGTGGATTTGGTGTCAGTCAAATGGGGGAGCTGAGGGCGGAAGTAAAGAAGTGAGATGGGGGGCTCTGCACTGCTGCCGCAGTTCCACAATGGCCTTCTCCTTGCTGTCCCTCACGAAGCCGCCTTATTGCACCCCTCTGCCCCCATTGGGCTCTTCTCAGGCAGGTCTGTCCCCTGCTCAGGAGCCCCCTCTAACAACATTCAGACAGGATCTGGTCACAGTCCTCAGCCTGGGAATCCAGGCCCTTCCTTCTTCGATTCTGGCAGTCACTCCTCCCTGGTCCCTCAACCCCGAGCTCCCTGCCCAGAGGCCCTGTCCCCCCACCTCTCCCTCCCTGCCATACCTCCCCTACCCACACTCCAGACCAGCACCTCGGACCCCCATCTCTTGCCGGCAGCTCAGGGCTGCCTCCTGGCAGTCACAATTCCCCACCACGGAAGGCTTGTCTGCGCTCCGGCCTCAGTCCAGGGCTCTCTGTCCAGTGGGAACCTCCCTACGAGTGACTAGATCCACCTGTTCACTGCAACTGTGCTGGAGGGACCCCACCCCGCTGCCACCTGGGACCAGCAGGGGCCTTTGTGAAGGTGGCAGGTGTGAGCACTGAACTTACTGCCCCCGTACACTGTGACCCTTTAGTCAGGAGGCTCCAAAGTCTTCCTCTATGATGACAAGCCTTCAGGAAAGGACCTATAATTCCCAGTTATGATAACATTGATGGGGGGGCCTCAGCACTAGGGGAGGTAGCCAGGCTACTCGGCAGAGGCAGCGGCCTGGCCTACGCGGGGACACGCGAAGCTGCTCTTCCCTGAAGGGAGAGGCCGGCACACCAGGCCTTCGTCCCATTCCCCCAAGACACGGGCCATATCCAAAGTTCTCATCCTGGCCGCCAAGGCCAGAGAACTGTGTAGCCTGGCTGTGCCCAATAGCTCTTCCTGTCCCATGGGTCCACTTCCCACCTTGTTCACCCCTGCACCCCTTTGCTGGAGAGCAAGTCTCCCTGACCTCCACCCATCTCTCCTTTCTATCCTTTGCTCCCGTAGCCGCCCTTGAGCCATCGCAGGGGCAGCTCAGAGCAGAGACAGACTCAGACTCCAAACCCTGGCCCTGTGGCCCCCAAGGCCTTCCCTGGCCACAAGCCCTTGGGAAAGAGGGGCCACTTGCCTTTCCGTCTCTGTGTCCCCTCATGGGACCTAACTTCCTGAGAACATGAAGTAGGTGCCCAATCCTCATTAAAAATCCTCACTTAAAGGAAGAAAGAACCACTGTCCTCCCCAGGCCTCTAGCCCATAGCCAAGTCCTGACTGAAGGACCAACCTGGCGGGGGCCTCAGGCAACCCAAGCTGATGGCAGAAGATTTAGATGTCCAGAGAGTGGCTTCATGGTGGACAAACAGGACCTTCGGCAAGAAGACCCAGCCACGACTAAGGCCGAGGCAACGTCCATTAAGTCCATTAACTTTAACATTGAAATCAATGTTGCAGCCACCAGAAGTAATTAGCGTAATTCACGTTTCAGATCAGGAGATTTTTGAAAACCAAGTTTAATTATGTTGAAAAATGACAACTTCATTCCCTCCCTGGATAGGTTCCCCTGATGTTCCCCATACTTTCATTAAAAAGAGGACTGGTCACAGGACTTTTTTTTTATGCCATTAAGCAAAAGAAGTACTTGGGCTATTTCAGAGCTAATAAATCAGCTTGGATGTTGGATGCCCACAACACAGTTCAAGTGACTTTGAAACATTTCCTTTCTCATTTCAGGATGGAGTGTGTGGTTTTAGGCCTGAGGGGATCCATTGGGGGCACTCATAGTGGCTCTGTGAGGTCACTGAAACTATTTTACAGATGAGCAAGACTGAGGACTGGCCATGACAGGAGACTCGCTCAAGGTCACCTTGTCCTGCCCCATGCTAAATGTAAGAGACACTGAGGTGGACCCCACCATCAAGGAGTGGGCTGTGATGGACTCAGCAAAAATCAGCTTGAGGAATCCAGAAAGGCTGGCTGGGGGAGGTGACATCTGAATCTCGAAGGATCTAGGACATGGCGGGAGAAAGAAGAGAAGGCTGCTGCTCCAGGTGACAGCGGAGGCCAGGCAACCCCAGGAGACGGGAGTGTGTGGCTGGGCCTGGGTAGAGGATGCCCACTCGACCTCTCACAGGTCCTGAAGTCCGGGGGTACTGCAGCTCCCCTCACTGAGACTCCCCAGACAGAAGCCCCCCTCCATGCGAGGATATCGGGGTTCCCAGTAAATTAAAGATGGCAGCCCAGAACCCACCCCGACCCACCTCATCCCACCCCATCATCATCCCTGCCCCCCAGCACTCCAGCCCCTACCCAAGCACCTTGCCCCGTCTCTTCATCCCCACCCTCAGCCCTGTCCCCAACAACACAACAGCCTCACCATCCTGATTCTCAGCTTCCCTTAAATGCACTGTCTCTGTAGCCCCTGGCCCCTCCAACAGACAGACATGTGAGCCTCCCCCACCCAGGACTTGGTCCCATGTGTTTGTTTAAGAGGCTGCCATGGTGCTAATTGCCGTGTTTATTCCTGCTCACCAAATGCGCTCTGTTTTGCAGGCATTGGCTTGGATGGCTCTCGATGCCCAGTCCTGCTCGTTTTTCTTTTGGGGTGGGAGCGGGGAGCCGCATCCCTCTGACCTATATTTCTCAGCACTGCCCTTCTGGGGTCACAGACTGGAAGGAGGACTAGGGCCTGGCCCATCTCCAGGGTAGATTAGGAGAGCTGAGGTTTGCCACTGGGGGCCAGGGCCACATTTCCCTCAGCAGAATCGTGGCTGTGTTTTCCCAGCAACCCCCGTGGCCAGAAAAGCCAGCATTAGCTCATTGGCTGTGCAGTCTGGCCTGCCCTGTTCTCTAAGTAAAGGAACAACCTAGATGAGAATGCTGTGCTTCGCTGGATCTCAGAAGATGAGGCAATAAATGTGAGCCATCCCAGCCTCCGGGGATCCCCAAGAGGGCTGCTCAGCCAGGCAGGACCCCACCTCCAAGCTGCTCCATTGTGTGGGCTTGCAGGCCAGGGTGGGGGGCGGGAGGGTCCAGCCTGCCGGAGTCTTCTCATCACAGCCCCTTGCTGAAAGCCCCACCCCCCTCCCCTGGGCCCCACCAGCCAGGCCAGGGTCAATGGGATTAAAGGCTCAATTCACGCCAGTCAGTTCTCTGGTAACACGATTTCATTAGAGGCAGGCAGGGAGGAGAATGGACGGAAACAGCTGGTGTATAAATTATAAAGTCTACTTTGTACTGAGTGAGCACACCTTTCCCCAGCCACATGACTAATTAATGTGGCGGGGAGTGGACTTGAAGTCAAATTGCCTTTCCCCCTCTCTCCTGGGGCTTGGTTAACAACAGGTCCCTGCAAGGCTGGGAGAAGGGAAGATTATGCAAAGCTATCATCATATGAAAATAGCGTATTAACATACTGCCTGTGAGCTGTGTCCAATCAGTTCCCTCCCAGTGGCGTGTGTACGAAACAATTAGAATGGCATTTCTACCACGCTTCTTTAATACATTTTGGCATTAATATAATCAAGGAGTGGGGGCCTAGACATCTTGCAAGCGAGGTTTTCTGTAACACCCCTGGGATGTTGGGGGGGAGTACAATCTTGGTAGGGACTGGGGTGGGATGCAGGCTGGGCTCCTTTGGACCAGAACCTTGGGCGCAGTTCTCTGGAGAGAGCCCTGGACTCAGCCAGCTGCCCACGACCTCAGTCTGCCTGGGAGCAGAGGCGTCCTTCCTCCTGAGCAAGGGACCACGGACCCCCGTGGCTCCTCTACCAGCAACAGTGAGGCGTTCCAGAGGCAGAGTGAGCCTTTAGAAATGCCAATCATATCTTTAATCCTCTGCTCAAATCCCTCAATGACTTCCCATCTCACTGCCAATAAAATGCACACTCCTCACCCAGGCCTCCGTCTCACCCCTTCCTGCCTCTCCCCTTTGAGCACCCCCTCTGGCTCCTCAGCCTGCTTTCCAGTCCCTGCACACCCAGCCCCAATCTGCCCCAGGGCCTTTGTGCCTGCTCTTCCCTCTGCCCAGTGTGATTTTCCCCCTTGTCCTGCAGGTCTTGGCTCCTTGGAGAGGCGTTCCCCACCAACCTGATCTAAACTAGCCCCACCCCAGTCTCTGCCTCTTTTGTTTCCGTGTCAGATGTCCTATGTGCGGTTTGTCCCTTGCTCATTTGCTGTCTCCCACTGCAGAATGTAAGCTCCCGAGGGTAAAGGGCCCTATCTGGTTTGTTGCCGGTGTATTCTGAGCACTGCGGTGGTAACTAGCACGCAGTAGGTGCTTGACAAATCGTTCTGGGATGAGTGAATGAATGAATTCAGTCCTGCATCTGGGAGCTGTGGGGGAACCAGTAAGACCTGGTAGGGATCCTGCCTTTGCTGCCATCTCGCTTTCTGGCCTTGGGCAACCTGACTCCTCTCTTACTCGCCAAGCCTTCATTCAGCACTTGCTGGTTGCCTAATCTGGAACAACTGGGAGAAGTAGGAACCAGATGTGGTTCCTGCCCCAGGGGGCCCAGAGCCTAATTGGGGAAACAAGTCCAGATATGAGAAAAGAAGACCAGCTAAGTCAGGACTTGAACACAGGGGTACAGTGCAGGGGTGGGGTAGGAGCCACAGACCTGGGGCCAGTTTTAACACCAATGTGTGACCTCAGACCCATCACTGAACCTCCCTGGACTTCAGTTTCCTCATTTGTAAGGCAGATGACAGTCAAAGCCACTCTTGGAGCTTATTGTGTCTGACTGCCTATTTCAGAGAAGGGCAAACTGAGGTGCAGAAGCAGGACAAAACCTTTCCTAGGGTCAGAGGGTGATTAATGGCAAAGCCAGGACCCCAAACCATGGCCTGTGTGTTTTAGTGGGGTGACAGGCACTCTGCTCTCTTCTGCTACCAGCCTTCTAAACAGATCCAGCTTCCCTGGGGATCCAGCTGGCACCTGGCCCTGACCCCACAGCCCAGAGGACTAGCCAAGGGCCCTGAGCATGTTCTTCCTTCCCTCACAACAGGTGGGGACTGTATCCGAGGGAACGCTTCACTCTCTGGGGTGAGCTCCTTGGGCCTGGCCATGAGACATCTGGAAAGTGGCCCATTGCCACTCCCCAGATTTTGTATGAACAAAGCCTCATTTCTGGGCAAGACCCAGCACAGACAGCCAGCTCAAGGTCTTCCTCCCTTAACCTGCTCTGACACCCGGGAAGCTCTCCCCACTGAGCCCTAGTGCCATGCGTGATGTAGCCAGCCAAGTGGCTGACAACTGTTCCATGAATACTACGTGCCAAGCACTGTCCGGGCTGCAAAAGCGGAAGGGGAGAGGGACATGGTTCTTCTTGCAGAGCTGACATGCAATGGAGGGAGACACATAGTACTGCTACTATAACTTCTATAAAATATTTGGGTGATAATAAATGCCGTAAATGCACATATAACAGGGGAAGAGGGCCGTAACCATAGGGAGGGCTCCTGGGTAAGGTGACATGCATGCAGAAACCAGGATGAAGGGATATACTATGAGATGCCAGATGTGGTAGCCCACATCTGTAATCCCAGTACTTGGGAGGCTGAGACAGGAGGACCACAGGTTAGAGGACCACAGGTTGGAGGACAGTAAGGCCCTCAGCAACTTAGCAAGACCCTGTTTCAAAATAAAAAAAAAAGCCCGGCGTGGTGGCACATGCCTGTAATTCTAGTACTTGGGAGGCTGAGACAGGAGGATTGCAGGTTCAAGGATAGCCTCAACAATCTTCTGAGACCCTGTATCAAAATAAAAAATAAAAAGGGCTGGAGGTACAGCTAAGAGGTAGGATGCCCCTGGGTTTGATCCCCTGTACCAAAAATAAATAATAAGAAGAAATAAAAATAAGAAGGTCTGGGGAGGTAGCTCAGAGGTAGAATGCCCCTGGGTTCAACCAGTACCAAAAAAAAAAAAAAAAAAAAAAAAAAAAAAAAAAAAAAAAAAAAGACAAGGAATGCACTCTGCAAGGAGAGCAGCAGAGGGAGAGAAAGCTCAGTGACCCCGAGCTCTGAGGATGCTCACCATGTTCAGCAAACAGCAAAGAGGCCATGTGAGGGGATGGAGTCAGCTAGTAAGGGAGTAGGAGAGAGACAAGGTCAGAGGGTAAGTGGAGAAAGGAAGAGGGAAGAGGGATGGGCAGGTCATGTAAAGGCCCTGGTAAGGACTTAAGGTTTCAATCTGTGACTCATGAGAAGGTATTAAGGAATAACAAGATCAGACATATATTTTTAAAAGATTATTCTGGCTGGCTGTGGGTGAAAAGGTATGTAAGAGGGAAATGCTAGAAGATGACCAGAGGACTACTGCAGCGATCCAAGCAAAGGATGATAGAGTTTTAGGTTAGGGGGTCTATGGGGAGAAGCCGCTGGATTCTGCATCTGTGTTGAAGATATGACTGACGGGGTTTGCGAGAGAGAGACAGACAGACAGACAGACAGATAGACAGAGGAACTGAAGCTCCTGAGGCAACGGTTCCCCTAGGAGGGAGCAAGCCTCCTTCTAGGCCTGATGCATGTCAGGTTGGCAAAGCACTTCCTTGGACATTGCCCCTGCCAGCTCTCCTGCCAGCGTTCAACCACTCAAAGAATGGCAGGGCCACGTCATCAACTCGCCCAAGGCCCACCGGGTAAGAGGTCTCTTCAGGATGCACACCCAAACATCCCAGCTGAGTCCCTGCTCTGTCTTCCAGGCCTCCACCAGCTCTCATTCTGCAAACCTCTGCCCTCATGCCTTCTGGGGTCCTATCCTGCCTTCCCCTTGGCAGCACAGGGGCCGAGGGGGCAGCCTCTGGGCAGGGCTAGTGGTCTTCAGAGCTGAAGGGCATGTCTAACCTTCCTCTTCCTAAGCGGAAGCATATTCCCTGCACCTCAGACGTTCCTCCACCACCAGTGGGGGCCCGACCCTCATACCTACCGAGCCTCACAGTGCCCTTTGGTAGATCCTTCTTGGACTTCACACAGCCTAACATACCAGGAAGCAATGGCTCATTCCCCAGCACAGTGCCTGCCCCACAGCAGCCTCAAAGTAGAGATCCACCTTAATAAGTCCTGGGGTTTGTATGTAGAGCTTCTCCAGGTATTATTAATTCATATACCCCTACAACTCTAATTGTCCCCATTTTACACCACAAGGATGATATCATTATGATCCCCACACTACAAAGGAGGAAAATGAATCTAGAACGTTTAAGTAATTTGTCCAAAATCACACAGGGCACAGAACTAACAAGTGGTGGAGCTGGGATTTGAACCCAGGTGACCTCACTCTTCTTACCCATCTCTCTCTCTCTCTCACCTCCGTGAGATTGCTAATGTTGGTGAGGGATTGATAAATGAATAAATGAATGGAAACCCACCAAGTGTCAGCTATGTACCTGTCAGAAATAAAAACATAATTCCTATTTTTAAGTTGTCCATAATGTTGGGGGAAAGGATAGAGGAGGGAAACAGAAAAGAGATAGAATACAGCTTCGACTTGAAGACC
>PVJS01017478.1:25000-36111 GCA_004027185.1 Glis glis
GGAAGGAGCAGGGGGCACATCAAGACTCAGCCTTGGCTCCAGCCAGAGGCCAAGTTCCTGTCCTGGCCAGCTTTTCAGAAACCAGGGGCGATAAGGCAGAATTTGGAATTGGAAACTGAGAACTGGAAGCAAATATTCAGATTATTTTGTGGGTGGGGAATCAGAGGCTCAGTATATTAGTTAGGGAAAAGGCTAAGGTGCTGTGACTAAGAAATCCCAAACCACAGTGGCCTGAATGAAACGGACCTTTATTTCTACCGCTTATGACAAGAGACTTGAAAGTCCAAGTTGGTAGGGCTACTACACAAGGTCACTCAAGGGCCCAACATCCTTCTGTCATATTTCTCTGCATTCCTTAAGGTGTTGTTCTTCTCTCTATAGGATACCCAGATTCCAGATTGTGGGAAAAGGGAAAGTCCGCAAGCCCTGGAAAAGGAACGTGCTTATAAGCAAGAGAAGCAAAAGTAGCTTATATATTTCCTCTGCCTCCAAATGAGAGCTAGCCACTCCTCTACACCTATGGCAAAGGGAGTTTGGAAACATGGTTTCCAGTTGGGTAGCTTCATGCAGGAGGCAATGGGGGACAACTGTTGGGGATACCACCAGCAGTCTGCCAGACTCAGGAAGGAGCAGCTGCCTGAAATCTGCAAGTAGAATCAGAATCAGGATCTAGGTCTTAGCTGTCACCATCTAGTCAAGCCGCAGGGCTGCACCTGTGAGCACTGAGGGTTTGAATTAGCAGCCTGTCCGCAGGCTGTGGGTGGCTCGGTCTACTCGGCTTGGGCACATTGAGTGCAGGCTCTGGGTGGTGGCTGACTGTGACCTCCAGCCCTGATAGGATTCTGATATTCCTATGATTCACCATGAGAGGTGGCTTAAGCACAGGGGCTCAAAGTCTGACTTGGAGGGGTCCAGGCATGTCCCAGGGAACTGCAGTCATGGAGGAATATGTGCTTCCTGGGGGGTGATTTCCCCCCAAATTTATATCATTTAGGAGCTGGCAGGGCCTCTCAGACTGGCTGGATGCTGGGGAGGAAGAGCCCCTTTGGGCTTTTGGATGGTGAGGTAGGCAGACCCTAAGAGATGGGGGGAGGATGGTCAGGAGGAGGCCCCCACCAGCTCCACATACTGCCACCCCTGCCTGCAGCATTGAGGACGACTATTTCTGAGACTCCTGTGCTGTTGGGACATGTGGCTGTAGCTCCAAGGGGACCACCTGCGTGTGGGTGTGTTCGCGCTGGTGAGCTTGTCGGGAAACAGTCTGTTCTCTGGGAGTGAGTCACGGTGCTCAGCCTCACAGACCAGTCGGTTGGAGTCCATGAAGCTCTCGGACCAGCACCAAGCTTGGAGCAGTTGTTACCATCTGGCCTCTTGGACCCAGCCCAGGATCGCTTGGGGTCTCCAGTCCTCAGTGGACAGGTGATGGGGGTAGGAAAGGGACCAGTTGACCCCTAATTATGCAAAATGGGGGTCCCTATTGAGATTCCGAAGCTACGGGTTACACTGGGGCGTGGGTGCTGGGTACTTGTAGCCTTGGAGGTGACTGTGGGCTCCAGTGACCCTTGGTGAGGGTCTCTGAAGGATGGGAGGTACCGAAATGAAGCCATTTGGAGATTGGGGTCCCCTACAACCTCACTCTAGCTATCTGGGGAGCCCAAGAGCTCCCCAGTAACTCAGAGGGCTTTGCCATAATCAATTCTCAGAATAATCTAGAGGCTAGATAAATGAAAGAGTGGAGGGAAATATTTGAGTCAGGCAAATTCTGGAAACTGGGGCTAGGGCAGCAGAAGCACGGCAGGCGAGGGCAAGTTCAGAATCTCTGAGCCGGGTGCACCCTGGAGACCTCCTTGTCTGACCCATTTCTCTCCCAAGGCAGGGGGCTGGAGGAGAAATGCAAACACTTCTAGCTTAATAGTTTTTCTTTTATCCCTGTCACACAAATAATTATACAAATAACTATGTAATGAACTAGATGGTTGTGATAAGCGCTATGGAGGAAAAGCACAGAGGAATGTGCCAGACTATCACAGGGAGGTCTAGCCTCGCCTTGCAGAGAGGCCACCCTGACATTCAATCCCAGACCTCATGGGATGAGCAAGAGGTGGTCCAAATGAAGAGGGAGGAAGGACATTCCAGGTAGAAGAAAGAGCTCATCTGCCTGCAGGTCTAGAGCTGGGCAGTGCTTCAGGCAATGACAAGGGCAGAAGGGTGCGTGAGGCATCCTGGGGGCCAGGGCAGGTGTCAATGAGGGGTGGTGTCAGGAGAGCCTGCCATGCAGAGCCAAGGGGTCAGGCAAAGGATGGGGGGAGCTCGCTCTGGGGAGCAACAGGAAGCCATTGCAGGTTGGAGGGTTAGTTGGCAAAATCTTGTTTGTGCTTTTAAAGTATCTCCCAGCTGCATACAGAACATGGAGGTATACCATTGGGGCTCAGGGTGCATGCAATATATAATAATTTTTTTTTTGGCTCAGGGAGGCCAATGAACAGCTCTTGCATCAATGTGTAAGGGATAATGGTCACTTGGACTGGGGTAGTAGCAGTGACTGGGATTGGAGGGACTGTCAAAAATGACTCCTCAAAAAAAATGACTCCTCAATTTGTTTCTAAATTTTCAAAATTAGGAATTACTTAGTCATTATAAGTTATAAAAAGATTCTAAAAGTGCATACTTTTCCCTTCTCCTCCTACCTTCCATTCTCACCTACTAAGGTTACTAGTGTTGACAGCCTGAACAGGGGCCGCCTATCACATCGTCTTTCCATGTTCCTCTAAACAGCAGAAGGGATTCTTTTTTTTTTTTTTTTTGCGGTACCGGGGATAATCCTACTTGCTACTCTGCAAGCTACTTTTCTCACTAACAGTAGTACATCACAGACATGCTTTGTCAGTAGCTACAGCGGGCAGTCATTTTTAATAGTTGTATAATATTCTACAGCAGGGCCATAGGACAATGTATTCAATCATGTTCAAAGAATTTTCAGCTTTCTACCACCACACGCACTGCTGAAATTACAGGGCTATCTTCAAACATAGGTGATTTCCCCCATAGGATGGATTCCCAAAAGGAAGATTTTTGAGGCCAAAAGGCATGTACATTTTAAATTTTAATAGTCTCCAGTTGCCTGCCCCAAATTATAATAGGTAGTACTAGATTACTTACTCAGCAACAAATGAGAGTATCTGTTTCCTCAAAATTTTAGTAGCCCTGAACATTTTAGTCTCTGACATTTAAAAAAATCTGATGAATTTAAATAATGAATCCTCGTGTCACTTTAATTTGCATTTTTCCAACTAATAATGAGGGTAAGCATTTTATTGGCTATTTAAATCTCTCCTACTCTGAACGGCCTGTTCATACTCTTCCAACTTTTCCTTTGGGCTTTTGTCTTTTCTTTACAATGTACAGAAACTCTTTGTATATATGGCATGTTTTCCCTTTGGCTCCTACAAATTTTGTATTTTCTCAATAAATTAATTGTGTTTTTACTTTGTTCATGATATCTTTTGCCGTCCAAGTTTTAAGAATCACATATATCTTTCTTTTCCTTTCTTACTTCTACCAAATTTATGTTTTTATTATTCAAATCTATTAAATTTTTCTAATATTTTACATGTTTCATTATGTTAAAATATATAAATCACTTGGAACGTAATTTTTATATTTAGAGACAATATGAATCTTGCTTGTTTCTTTTAGATGAATAATGTTATGGCAGCACCATTTTTTTTTTTTGATGGTACTGGGGATTAAACCCAGGGGCATTCTACTTCCGAGCTATACTACCAGCCCTCTTTTATTCTTTTATTTTGAAACAGGGTCTTACTAAGTTGTGGAGGGCCTCACTAAGTTGCTGAGGCTGGTCTTGAACCTGCGATCCTCCTATCTCAGCCTCCCAAGTACTGGGATTACAAGCGTGTGCCACCACGCCCAGCTCACCATTTTTTGGAAACAACTTTATTGAGGTATAATTCATAGACCATACAATTTGCCCATTTAAAGTATATAGTTCAGTGCATTAGTATAGTCACAGGTATGTCAATCACCAGAGTCAATTTTAGGACATTCCCATCACCTCAAAAATAAACCCCACACTTTCATTTTCTGACAACTACTAATCTGCTTTCTGACTTTATAAACCTGCAAATTCTCAACATTTCATATAAATAGAAGTATTCTTTTGCTTAGCATAATGTTTTTGAAGTTCATATATCTTATGGCATGTATTTCATTCCTTTTTATGGTGGAATAATATCCATTTTGAGTTTATGGACATTTGATTTTTTCCCATCTTTTGGTTATTGTGAATAATGCTGCTATAAACATGAATGTACACATTTTTGCATGGACGTATGTTTTCAATTCTCCTGGTTATACACCTAGAGGAGAAATCACTGGTCATAGTGACTCTATGCTTAACTCTTTGAGGAACTGCCAGGCTGTTTTCCAAAGTGGCTCTACCATTTACATTCCTGCCAGCAGTGTGTAAAGGTTCCTATTTCCCCATATCCTAGCCAACATCTGTTATTACCTGAATTTTTATTCTAGTTTCCTGGTAGGTGTGAAGTGGTAAATCATTGTGGTTTTCCTGTGTATCTTCCTGATGTGCAATGATGTTGAGCATCTTCTTAGGTATTTAATGGCTTATTTCTTTATTCCCCTTGGAGAAATGTTTGCCAATGGCAATACCATTATTTTTTTTCCTCTGATGAATAGAAATGCATCTTTTGTCATACAATTAAATTCCTTTCTGTACTTAAACTTATTAATTGGTTCTCTGATCCTCTGATATATTTATCTCTTCTTGGCTTATACCATACTGTTGGATTATGGTGGCTTTGTAGTATGTTTTATTATGTGATCATGCAAGTTTTATTTATTTATTTATTTATTTATTTATTTATTTATTTTTATTTACTGTAGTCCTGGAGATCGAACCCAGGGGTATTCTACCACTGAACTACATCCTCAGCACTTCTTCATTTTTTGTTTTGAAACAGGCCTTTACTAGGTTGCTGAGAGTCTCACTAAGTTGCTGAGGCTGGCCTTGAACTTCCCTCTGCTTAGCCTCCCAAGTACTGGGATTACAGGCATGTGCCACCATGCCCAGCTAACAAGTTCTCTTCTTTACATATGTTTTCTTTTTTTTTTTTTTAATATGGAACGCTTCACGAATTTGCGTGTCATCCTTGCACAGGGGCCATGCTAATCTTCTCTGTATCGTTCCAATTTTAGTATATGTGCTGCCGAAGCGAGCACTACATATGTTTTCTTAACTATCCTCAGATATTTATTTTTAAAATGTATTGCAAATCAAATTTTTTAAAGTTTTAAAATTTTTATTTGGGGTTCTAATAAAATTGCAATAGAGTTATATGTTAATTTTGAAAGAATTGGCTTTTTAAAAAGTCTCTTTCTGAAACATGGCGGTCTTTCTATATGTTCAGAAGTTGTTATATATCCTTCAATATGATTTTATAACTTTCTTCAAAGAAGTCCTTTAGATATGTGATGATTTTTGTTGTTTTAAAATTATTCCTGGGTATTTTATGGCTTTGTCACTATTAAAAATGATCTATTTCGAGCCGGGTGTGGTGGCACGCACCTGTATTCCTAGTACTTGGGAAGCTGAGACAGGAGGTTTGCAAGTTTGAAGCCAGCCTCCACAACTTAGTGAGACTCTGTTTCCAAATAAAAAAATAAAGTAGGGCTGGGGGTGTAGCTCTGAGGTAGAATGCCCTTAGGTTCAATCTCTAGCAACACACACACACACACACACACACACACACACGATCTATTTCTTAATTTGCATTTCTCACATATAGTTGCATTTAGAAAAAACTACAGATTTTTGTCTGTCTTGTATTAGCTATCTTCCCAATTATCTAACTAATTCTAATAGCTCTTAAACTAAATTTTATTGGATTTTCTTGATATACAATCACACAATTTGTAAGCAAATATATTTTCATCCTTTTAAAAAACCAGCTATTTATTCTTAGTCCATTTTCTTGTCTTATTGAGTTAAAGTTGCCAAAAATATGAATAATAATGTTGATAATGGGGCTGGTGATATAGCTCAGTTGTTGAGCACTTGCCTAGCATAAGCAAAGCCCTGGGTTTGATCCTTATCACCCTAGGAAAAGAAAGTTGGTGCTTATAATGGGCAGTCTGTCTTATTCCCAATTTATGGAAATAGTTTCAAAATGTCATTGTTTATATGTCTACTGTTGGGTTTTGTTAAATAGTCTTAACAAATTGAAGTAGTTTTCTTCCATTTCTGTTTTGCTTAATATTTTACTAGTAATATATGCTAAATTTTATCAAATGATTTTTAACGTCTGTTACTATAATCATATTTGTTCCCTTTATTTGTTGAGGTAATGATTTATATAGATAAATTTCCTGATTCTGAATCATGTTTTTGGTATTGAAATAAACCCACCTTTGTCATAGTATATTATTATTTTGTTTCTTTTCCCATATCCAGTTAGTTAATACCTTATTTCAGATTTTGAACCCATAGACAACTGTTTTGTGATTTCTTTTTTTAAAACTTTAATCTTTATAAGCTTTGAGCATTAAGAAAATGCTAGCTCATAAAACAAACCAGGAAGCTTTCCAACATTTTCTCTTGTCTGGAATACTTTAAATAACATTAAAATCATGGCGTGTGTTACTCGGGATTGAACCCAGGGGGTTCTACCTCCCAGCTACACCCCCAGTCCTTTTTATTTTTTTATTTTGAAACCTGCAATCCTCCTGTCTCAGCCTGCCAAGTACTGGGATTACAGGCTTGTGCTACCACACCTAGTTAAAATCATGTTTTTAAAGATTATGTAAACTTATTTTAATATAATCTATGTCTTGAGATTTTTCAAATTGTAATCGTGATAAAACACACATGACATAAAATTCACCATCTCATCCATTTTTAATTGTATAGTTCAATAGTGTTAAGTACATTCACATTGTTGTGAAACTAATCTCCAGAATCCTTTTCATCTTGAAAATGTGAAACACTATACCCATTAAACAACAATTCCACCTTCCTTCCTCCTCCATGTTCCTGTGACTCTGAATATTCTAGGTATGCCATAAGTCGAATCCTACAGTATTTGTCTTTTTGTGACTGGCTTATTTGTGACTGGCTTACTTCAGGTAGCATCACGTTCACAAGGTCATCCATGTTGTAGCATGTGTCTGAAGTTCCTTCCTTTTAAAATACTATTTCATTGTATGGATGTACCACATTTTGTTTATCCATTCAGTCATGCATGGACAGGCAGGCTGCTTCCCTCTTTCAGCTAACATGACGAATGCTGCTGTGAAAGTGGGTGTATAGATACCTCTTTGGGGTATCTGTACACCTCAATTCTTTCGGGTACACATCCTGATGTGGAATTTCTGGAGCATATGGTGCCTTGTGATATTTTAATGGCAGAATTTTAATTTCTTTTTAAATCTCTTCTATTTATTGGCCTATTCAGAATTTTGACTTTTATGCTCAGTTCTGATAATTTTCTGCTTTTCTTGAAGCCATCCATTCCCTCTGGGTTTTCACCTTTATTTTCATAGACTTACACATATTAGTGTTATAATTCTTTAACCTTTTTTGTACTTGTGATATCTCTCTTTTTAAAAACTGAATAGTGCACATTTTTTGCTTTCTTTATTTTTGTAGCTAGGTTTGCCTGGAAGAATTTTTCTATTTTATTGATCTTTTCAAAGAACCAGGTCTTGGTTCTAATTTTTCCTTTCAATTATTATTTTCTAGTAACATTTGTTTATTTTCTATTTTGTTAATTTTTAATTTTAACTTGATTAATTTCCTTCTATTTTTTGGCTTTGTTCATTCTTTTTCTAATTTCTTTGATTGCATATCTAGTTTTGTTTTTTTTAACATGAAAAGCACTTCAGGCTACATTTTTTCCTCTGAGTACAGCCATGTCCCATAACAGTATAAGGTGTGCTGTGTTCTCTTTTCCATTACTAGATGATTTATAGTTTCAGCTTTGATGCAGTAGTAGTTTAGAAGCACACTTCTTAATTTTCAAGCAGTTTATGCTTTTAGCCTTGAAATGAGCCTTGCTCGACATTAATATCGCTGTTCCTACTCCCTCCCTGCTTGCATTTGCTTGGTGTATTTTTGCCCATTGCTTTATTTCCAGTCTCTTTTTTCACCTTGTTTTGGGAGTATTTCTTGTAAACAGCATTTGGCTATATTTTATTTTTTTTAACTTAACTCAGACAATCTGTTTTGTGATAGCAAAATCTACTCTCTTCTCATTTAGTGGAACACACTTATAATACTGGGCTCAGTTGCCACCAGGGGAGGCTGGCTGTGGCAGTGGGGCTGCTCCCCTGCCATTGTTCTGGTTCATTCTTGCTCACATAGCCTTTCCCATCATGCCATCAAGCAGCGAAGACAGGTGGGAGCATAAAGGCCATACAAATGCCAAGTACCAGAGTTCACACATTTACAGAAATTAGCTCTAAATTCTGATGCTCCAATTCTCCTTTCCAGGATCCTACCCTCCAAAATACTGTGAGACCTTCTAGTAATACTTGAATGTTTAACTCAAGTACCCTCTAGACACCACTAGGTTTCCAGTTTTGGAGAGTTCTTTTCTTTTTTTTTTTTTTTTTTGCAGTACTGGGGATTGAACCCAGGGGCATTCTATCTCCAAGCTACACCCCTGAACCTATTTTTTATGCTTTATTTTTTTTTGAAACTGGGTCTCACGAAGTTGCGGAGGCCTCACTAAGTAGCTGAGGCTGGCCGCAAACCCGGATCCTCCGGTCTCCGGTCTCCGCCTCCCAAGTACTGGGATTACAAGCGTGCGCCACCACGCCCAGCTGGAGAGTTATTTTCTAATAGTCCCAGGGTTGAGAGCTGGGAGTTGGTGGGCAGGTTGAATAGATGCCTCCCATTTAACTAGAGTGCTGCCTGACGCTCTGGCCATCTTGCTCTAGCTGCCAGCGCCACCAAGTTGCTGACCTTAGCTGCTCTTTTCCTTCTTGGTCCAGCAAGGTGACACTATAGCTTCTACTGACAGGGTCTTTCAGAGGATGCTCCCATAACAAAGCTGTAGCACTCCTCATGACCCAGTTCCTCATTTGCACCTCTGCCCTCTGCTTCTCCGAGTGCCAGTCAGGAGTGGGTCAGGCCCAGCCTTGCACCATCCTTGGAACTGTTGCTTCCTCCAAACTCCAGGTCTAGTCCACCCATAAGATCGCTCCCATCTCTTCCACTGCCTTTCCCCTATCACAGACCCCCCCCCCGGAACCTCAGTGCTTATGACAAGTCTGCCATGTCTCAGTCCGAGCTTTGAACTGATTCAGAGTCTTTCACTAGGAGTCAAGGCCTCTTATAAATGCACAGATGGTGTTGGGCATCTGTTGCAACACCTGGGTAAGCTCTCCAAACTTTCTCTTCTCTCTCTTTCTGAAAACCAGGGCCGGTCTTTAAGAGCTAATACAGGCCCTTGCCAGAAGCGAGGGCGAGAGCTGGGAGGCTGGGTAGTCACCCCTCAAACTGGCTTCTCTGAGTGTGAACTGGCCAGAGATACCCAGCTGCAGGACCATGCTAGTCCATATGGCACTTTTGTGCAAATTAGCAAAAGTGCCCTCTCTGGATGGGTGCAGCCCATGCCAAACACATGGCTCGGAGAGTAGGGAGGGGGCAGAATTTCAGAACCCCTTTAGCCAGATGCTCTGGTACAAGGACCAGCTAGCAGCAAATCCAGGCAGTGGCCCTACCTGCCTACACAGAGAACTAAACAGCGAGAGGATGGGGATCTACTTATTGGACCTCCAGGGGGAGCATGCTCCTGGGGACGGCTCCCAGGCCATCTCTATGCAGTCCTGGAGCTCATACAGGTCAAGGGTCTCTCTCTGAGCTCCATTCTTGAATTTAAATCCTGGAAAAACACAGTTCCCTCCCCTGCTCCTCAGCTCCCATTTTCTCTAGGGTGACCTAGTAGACTCTTGATACTCTATGAGCCCTACCCCTCCAGGGGAGAGCTCACCCTGCCCCCAGGGACTGACCTTATCCTCCAGGCTTCAAAGGAACACACCACTTCAGCATCTTTAGCCTTCCTAGAGGCATCCACAGAGGACTGTGAAAGATGGGAAAGGCATCTAGAAGACTCTTCTAGAGAAGATTCTATCTAGAAGAGTCTTCTAGAGAAGAGTCACTGGGGTGGGGGCCTGCAGGTGCATCAGCTGGCAGCACAGCAGCCCGCAGGGGCAAGAGTACAAGTGAATGGGACTCAATACACACCTGCTGAACTGAAGCGAGGGGTGTTGGTGGTAGTCCAGCCATCCCCAGATCTCAAGGAACCTGAGTTGACAGGCACTTACGACTTTATCTTGAGGACCATGGGGAGCCATCGACGAATTTTTGAGCAGGAGAGGAGCAAGGTCAGACCTTGGCACCAGGGAGATGACTCTAGTGTGTTTACAGGACAATGAGGAGGAGGATTTGCCAAACCTGAGCATGGCTACACTCAGTGGCTCAGAACTAGTGGGGAAGTAAGAGCAGCCAATTTGGGAGGTCATTCTGAAGAATCCCTCTGAACATCGCCCTTTTCTTCACCAAATTGAACATAATTTGTGCAATCATTTCACAAACTTTCCCAGATACTCTATGGGCCCATGTGCAGGGATGGAGGAGGGCAGGGGAATCAGCATGAGCCCCCCCTTCCACCCCTTCATCAGAATGTGTTTTGATAAGTGGGGGCTTGGGGACAAGCATAAGGGTGACTAACTGCGCCTCCCCCACCAATTAAATTTTTTAAAAAGCTGCTATGGAAGGAGCGAATATTAGTTTCCTGATTTATAAAGCCAAATGGATTAAGCTCATTCATTGCCCGCGGAAACAAAAAGGAAATCTTCAATACCTCTGTGCACATTGAGAACAGGAACAATACCAGTCTTTAGAAAGCAGAAACCTAATTTGGGGGAATCAATTACCCTCTGTGTCCCTGCCTCTGTGGGCTCTCTCACTGGCTCTCTCAATAGAGATTTCCTGGGAGGTAAAATGTGGAGAAGTTGGTCAACCATAGGCACACCCTCTGTACAGCCTTGGGGGGGGGAATTGAGTGTGGGGT
>PVJS01017479.1:0-36058 GCA_004027185.1 Glis glis
TCTCCCTCTCTCTCTCTCTCTCTCTCTCTCTCTCTCTCTCCCTAGTGAGGCCCTCTGCAACTTCGTGAGACCCGGCTTCAAAATAAAGTATAAAAAATAGGGCCGGGGGTGTAGCGCGGAGGTAGAACGCCCCTGGGTTCAATCCCCGGTACCGCAAAAACAAAACAAAACAAAACATCCTTTACTTTTTATTTTAAAACAGAGTGTTGCTAAGTTGCTGAGGGCCTCACTATGCTTCTGCGGCTGGTCTTGAACCTGTGATTCTCCTGTCTCAGCCTCCTGACTACTGGTATTACAAGCCTGCTGCCACCATGCCCAGTTTAACTATCACTTTTTAAAGACACCAGTTAAAACAACAGGATCCTACTGCTCTTAAGATTTCTACTAACCAGATATAGGACCTACCAATTACCAAATATATGAGCTCAGCATATTGCTCAGTAAATTAGAAGTACCAGAACACTAACTTAATAGAATTAATAGATGGAATAACTAGTGGGTGGAATTTAATTCTGTGAAATTACCTTTTAGATCCTTAGTCTGATATTCCAATCTAGGCAAAAATTTAGAAATTAAGTCCAAATGTTCTGCCTCCTTCTAGCCATAAAGGTGGCAAAAGTGAGAAAAAAAATCTGTTCTCTGGACTCCCATTTATTTGTTATTTCCCTCAAGTCAATAACTTTGACTTAATGAGAATAACTTTGCATAAATTCAATTACATCTGTTAAACAACCATAGTTTTGTTATGAACAATAATAACTAGCATTTCTGAATGAGATTTCAGAATGTCATTTCTATAACCTGAAGACATTATTAAAAATACATATTCTTGGGCTACAATCTCAAATCAAATGAATCATAATTTTCATAGTGGATATTGATTCTACATTTTCAAGCAACATTTACAGATGTCTTGGAGTTAAAAGTTGGTTTGGGCAACACTGTACATTGGTGCAAATCATAAGTTTTTGCTCCGAAGCAAAGAAAAATTCAGTTTCTGTGCCAAACCTCCTGAGCCAACATTAATGTTTCCCAAAATATTTATAGTTAATGGGCTATTAATTACTTCCATTTCATATAAAAATTCCCATAGAAAAGAAGAAGTAAGACCAGATGACCAGTTTCTATCCTGAGGGAAATATTATAAGACTCTATTACCAGAAAGCCTTTGGGCTAATGGAGGTAGAAATAGTATGAGGAATCTTAATAATGAGAGAGCAGCAATGAAATCCTTAGATAAATAAATAGGATTTCTTGGTCTCTTGAGTGTCTTCATAATCCATTATACATATCTTGGTGTTGATTCTCTTTGTACCTCTATATTTTAAAATGATTAATAAATATTGAGGAATTTACCTATGTTTGAAAATAATTTTGCATGATTTGCATGCTTTTATAGGGAATTAGAGTCTATTACACCAAAGAAAAATAAGAAGAAATATTTAGGTAGAAAAATATGTCATCTTAAATGTCTTTTTTATATATTTTTGTTTTTTAATTATTTTATTACTAAATTAAATTACTTTAGGCAAACATTTATTCAAATAGGGATATAAGAGGAAAAGTTTTTGGTTACATTATAAGTGTACATACAAAATAAATTTGATTAGATTTTGTTGAAAGCATTTCTATTTCCTTTTCATATTTAAATTTCATGTTTGTGTTTTAATCCAAAAATAATAGTAATGGAAATAGTCATATTTTACTTAGGATTAATATAATTTATTGGACTTCCTAGATTTTATTTATTTATTTATTTATTTATTTATTTTATTTATTTATTTATTTTTGGTACTAGGGATTGAACCCAGGGGCATTCTACCTCTGAGCCCTATTTTACTTTTTATTTTGAAACAGGGTCTCACTAAGTTGTGGAGGGCCTCAATAAATTGCTAAGGCTTCCTGAGAACATGTGATACTCCTGTTTCAGCCTACCAAGTATTGGGATTACAAGCATGTGCCACCACACCCGGCTGGACTTCCTAGATTAAAACAGAAATTTTGTCACTTCCTTGCTCAGTGAACTGCGCCTCAATTTCCTTATCTTTAAATTGGTGATAAAGTTTAAAGATTACAAGATAAAACTTCAAGAGTGTATCTTCTGCTTATTGATTTTTAATTTTTATTTGCATGAACAAAACAAAATCAAATGCTATTTGAAATTATTACCAATTCTACGCAAAATATTTTTATAATCACTGTGATTTCTACCATTGAAAAAATACTATTTATCCTGTCTTTCTTTTCTTAATAAACTCAATTTACTCTTCTCATTCAATTTACATTTTCAAATTAGTCTAGCATTTAAAATGTTGAACCTATTCAATCCTTTCTATCAACAAAAACTCTACCTCTATCCCATAATCATGTAAGACTTCATTTCTCAATGAAGAATTCCCTTCATATTCACTTATAGAGGTGATAGAATAACTCTCTAGATCTCACTATATGTACATATGTGTATGTGTCCCTGCATGAGTATGCATGTGTGTACAATGGAAATAAGCATTGTGTGATGCACTCGTTGTTAGGAGAAATGCATGAACTAATGCGTCTATGGAAAGTGCTTAGGATAGTAATTTACACATGGTATGAATTTAGTTAATGGTAGCTAATGGTATTTCGAATTTTGTTATTTTGTCTATAAAGATATTATTTTTTAATTTTTTCCATTAAACTTTTTTCCTGTGCCACCACTAAAGTGTTTAACTTATATTTCTGTTTTTGTTTTATTCTACTTGATTTCTTTATTTTAGGAGGCAGTTTGTTATAGTGATTAAGAAAGCACAGATATGATTCCTAAACCCATCATTATAATTGTGTTTTTTTAATCATTTACTACTCTGTCAGTTTCTACTAAATTAAAGTGAAAAACTTATGGTAGGGTTTGACATGAGGTAAATACATTAGACTAAATTAAAGTGAAAAACCCTATGCAAGGGTTTGACATGAGGTAAATATATCAGACTGTACGAATTGTCTATGATATGGTTATTTATTTCATTGTTTCTTCTTAATCACTGGTATTTATTTGTTTATTTTGTTGTGCTGGGGACTGAACCCAGGAATAGTCTACCTCTGAGTTATACCTCCATGCCTCCCCACCCCATTTTTATTAATATTTTGAAACAGGGTCTTGTTAAGTTGTTGAGGCTGGCCTTAATCCTGAAATCCTGTCTTAGCCTCTCAAGTACTGAACTACCATCATTAAACTATTGAATATTTCATTTCCCTTAAAACATCATGAAATATAGTTCATCTTGGCAAACAGAACTGAAAAACAAGCAAAAGCATAAATGCATACTGAATGTAAATATTTTTTGTAATCTTAATCCAGGAAAAAAAGCAGTTCTGCTGCATTTTCACAGCATGTTACTTAAAATTACTGAATAATATTTTCATTTTTACATTAAAAAATAAAAATTTAATGATCATGAGAAAAAAAAATCTGTTCTTTAAGTTCCTTTTCCTTTTTACAATAGCTACATTTTTGTATTATTCAAAACCTACATTAAAATTGGAGGGAGAAAATGATGAATTAGAGGAACCCATCATATCATAGGTGCTCCCAGAGATGGAAAAAATAAAATCCTCACCTTTAGAGCTAAAGCAATCATAATATTATCTGATTTTCTAATAGAAATCTTAACATCTAAGAGGGCTTGGAATGATATGTTTCAAGCCCTGAAACAAAAATAACTTCAAACTGAACTTGCTATATCTAGCAAAGATCTTTTTCTTAATCAAAAGAGAAATTTTCCAAGATAAGCAGAAATTGAAAGAATTAATGAGTATTAAGCCAGTATTGCAGAAGACACTTAAGGAAATACTACACACAAAAGAAGATAAAACCAAATTGTAAATGTCAGGAAAAATAAATATCGTTAGAAAAGTATCGAAGCAAGTAAGAATCAAGATTGAATTAAGTATTATAAATACATTAAAATGACAGGAAATTATAAACATCTCTCTATAATAAAACTAAATATAAATTGTCTTAACTCTCCATGAAAAGACAAAGATAGGCAGATTGAATCACAAATAAGGCCCAGCTATCTGTTGCTTGCAGGAGACACACCTCAGAGGCAAAGGTATCTATAGGCTGAAAATTGAAAGGTGGAAAATGATACTCCAGGTAAATGGAGTGCAAAAGCAAGAAAGAATTATTACTCCCATATCTGACAAAGCAAACATTATGCCAAAATGAATCACAAGGGACAAAGAAGGTCAGTATATATTGAAAACACAATTCCACAAGAAGATATAATAATAGTAAATATTTATGCCAAAACTTTGGTGCATCTCATTACACGAAACAAGACAAAAACTACTCAACATAAAGGCACATATAAATCCAAGTACAGTACTATTGGTTGATTTCAACACAACTCTCACAAATAGATTTTTGTCATCAAGGCAAAATCAGCAAAGACATTTCATATCTAAAACATACTATAAATCAAGTGGACCTAAAAGATATCTATTGGTTATTTCATCCAGTAATAACTTAATTCACTTTTGTCTCAGTTGCTCATGGAACTTTCTCCACAATAGTCCATATTTTAGGCCACAAAGAAAGTCTTAACAAATACAAAAGAGTTGATATAACTCCTTACATCATAACAGATCATTAAGAGAATAAAATTAGAAAATAGCTCCAAGAAAAACTACGGAAACTATATAAACACACTGTGATTGAACAATGAACTTTTGAAAAAGGAATGGGAGACATTAAAAATTCTTAGAATCAAATGAGGATGATGGTGCAAAACAAAAAAAGTCTCTGAAATATTATGAAGGCATTTCAAGAGGGAAGTTCATAGCTATGAGGGCTTATACACACACACACACACACACACACACACACACACACATACACACACACAGAAAGATCCCAAATAAATAAACTATGCATCTTAAAATCCTTGGAAAACAATAAAAGATCAATTTTAAAATCAGTAGAAGGAAGGAAACAAGATCAGAATGAAGAGTGATGAAATAGAGGATGAAAAATATAAAGGATCAATGCACCGTGAGTTGGTTCTATGAAAAGATAAACAAGATTTATAAGCTTTAGCCAAACTAACCAGAAGAAATAGAGAGACGGCAGAAATTAATAAAAACTAGAGATGAAAAAGGAAATATCACCACAGACATCACTGAAATCCTGAGCATCAGGGATTATTTTGAAAACATATTCCAATAAATTGGAAAATCTAAACAGACTAATAATGAAATGGATTGAAATAGTAACAAAGAGCTTTCCCAGAACAAAAAGACTAGGACCAGATGAAGTCTCAGCTGAATTCTACCAGACCTTTAAAGACAAACTAATGCCAATGCTCCTCAAATTTCTTCATGAAATAGAAAGGTAACATTTTCAAATTTATCCTAATCCGGTATAAGCCTGATACCAAAATCAGATAAAGATGTTTCAAGGAAAGAAAACTATAGATTAATATCCCTGATGAAGATAGGTATGAAAATACTTAATAAAATATTATCATCATATTCAACAACACATTAAAAAGAGTGTAAATCATGATAGAGTTGGTAAAATTCCAAAGATACATGGATGGTTCACCATATGAAAATCAGTGAATGTAAATTTACCACATAAATAGAATCAAAGGCAAAAATTGTATGTTTATCTCAATATATGCAGAAAAAGCTTTCAACAAAAGTCAGCACTCATTCATGATAAAGACACAGAAGAAATTAGGGACAAAAGCAACTTACCTCAACATCATGATGGATGATGGATATATATAGTCTTTTAAATACTTTGTATATTCTATATATTAGTCCTCTATCTGAGGAGTTGCTGTCATATATACATATGACAAACCCAAGTCCAACAGCATACTTAATGGGGAAAATGTAAAATCGCTTCCTCTAAATTAAAAACAAGGCTGCCCACTCTCACCACTCCTATTAAATGTAGTATTTAGAATTTATCCTGAGTAATTAGGTAAGAGAAGGAAATACATGGAAACAAATAGGAGAGGGAAAGGTCAAATCATTACTGCAGATGATATTATCCTATATATAGAAAATTCAAAAAGTTTCACCAGAAAACTTCTAAAGCTATATATTAATTCAGCAAAATAGCAGGATAGAAATTTAACATTGAGAAATTAATAGACTTTCTATACACCAATAGCAAATCCATTTATAAAGAAATCAGGTAACCAATACTCACAACAGCCTTAAAACAAAACAAAATGAAAAGAAAGAACAAGAAAAAAAGTAACCGAAATAAAACTAATCAAATGTAAAAGATCTCTACAACAAAAGTTACAGAACACTAGAAAATGGAAAGAACTCCCATGTTCATGGATATCCAGAATTAACATTACTAAAATGGTCATATTACCAAAAGCTATTTATAGATTCAATGCAATCCCCTTCAAAACAACAACCATGTTCCTCACAGAACTAGAAAAAAAATCCTAAAATTTGTAACAAGAAATAGACTCAGAATAATCGTCAGTTACCATCCGCGGTGCACCTGAGAGGAAAAGAATGACGCAGACACAGAGTAGATTGAAAGGGGCAGGCCAGGGGACCTTGCTCTTAGGCAAAGGCCCCACTGGACACTGGTCCACAGCTGTTATTCATTTTAAAGGGGGGAGGTTGAGGCATGTATGCTGTGTCATAATGCAGAGTCGGGGAGTAAATGTTTAACTGGTAAAGGTGCAGGAAGAGCTAGGGGCAAAGTCTAACCAAGGAAACCACAGAATAATTGTAGAGTCTTTGAGATAGTGGTTAGCAATAAAACCCCTCAGGATGTGCAGAAGATCCTTGAGACAATGTTTGGCAAGCGGGATATTTGGGAATAGGCACCAGCAAGAACACAGGAATGTTTACCTTGGAGGAGCAGGCTGCTTTCAGCAAGTCCATCAGGCTAAGCATGGTCTTCCATGACCCTTAGACCTTTCCAAGGCAAATGTTAACCTATTTCTGCAGTTGCATTCTCCACGTGTCCCCTTTTCTTTTTCTTTAAGAAGTTGTTCTACCAGCCAAACCTTATGCAGATGTTGCTGTTGGTTTAAGGTTTGGGAGAGACATCTTCTGACTGCACAAAGAAAACATAAAACAATTATTAGTAATACAAAGATGGCAAATAAAGTCCCCCAAGTGGGGTGAAGCCAAATTTAGGGTTAAGCCATTGTAAGCTTTTTGATAAATGTTCAAACCAGTCAGTGTCCTTATCATGCTGCTGGATTGCTGTTATTGTTTCTAAAATGAAGATGAGCTATGTCTAAGGTAATATTGTCATGATTAGCCATTAATAATGATTTTTGATATTTTCCCAAGTATATTGTGTACTGTTCCATTGATGAAGAGTTACACAAACGTGTGAAAACCTCCAATCACATATAAGAGGGTCTTATTTTTATAACTTCAACCTGGTCATCTAACGAAGTAGAGGCTATTTCTAAAAGTTGTAATCTGGAGTACATTTTTTGATTGAGAGGGACTCCAGATAATGAGGAGAAACCTCAGTGGAGCCAGGGAGGTAGACTAAGGGAAGGGGAGGGGGAAGACTGAGGTTCTTTATTGGAAATTCTACCATCAACTATGTGTATATATGTGAATATACCAATCTCAACCTCAGTACTCTGTATTGGGAAGGGGGGAAATGGGGGAGGTGGGGGGGACACCAAATGCTGAGTGCATGTATGCCACTGTTGACATGATTTACATAGTGATGTGAGACTATAGTGCACCAATAAAAGTACATTAATAAAAAGGAGAGTCCAAGAAATAAAAATAATAGTAATATGTTGAGTATTAAGCACCATGGTAACATTTTTCATGGCATTATTTACATAGGTGACAGTTTGAGTGGACTGAACAATAGCTGCTGTGGAGGCAGTTGCTGTTGTTAAAATAATGATGGAAGCCACAATAAAAGCTATGAGGGTGGCCATAAAACATTTGGTCCTGATATTAAAGACCTCTATAAGAAGAGATAAGGCCTTTGACTCTTTCCATTTAGCTGTCATATTTACAGGTATGTAAGTATAAGGCTTATGGCGCATAATTAATATTGAACCTGAAAAGTTAGTATGAGTGTTTAAGCAAGCCATGCATGCACAGCTATTACATGTAATATGAAAAATGAAGTGTTCTTGAGTAATGTTAAGGTCTCCCTTGAGAAAAGCATAAGGGTAGGGGATGAAAATTCATATAGAATGAGTTAGATTTGGGCCATGAAATTGTAATTTAGTTGTACTAGAATGTTGAATGCTGGCAGTCCAGATTTTCAAATTATGCCAAACAAAGCCAAGTCTCCAAATAGTGGATGGCTTTGGCCCCCTTTCTTGTTGAGACTGGTGTAGGGACAGACCTCCTTACCCCAGATAATAGAATCATTACTATACACACTTAAATCTGAGGAATAACTGGAACGGACTGCCAGTGTATGATTATGTCTATCATGGAGCCAGGAATGAGGCCCCCAGTCCATGATAGTAAAATTATGAATGAGAGTTATTTTTCCTAGAGATCCTCTAGAGCTTTCCCAATTAACTTCTGCAATTTCAGAATGTCTATCAGGGTGTACTGCACACAGTGGCATGTGTGGTCAAGACAAATTTGTAATTTGGTTACCATGTAGGTATATGGGGGTATCAGTTTTTCACTTTAAGGGTAGCAGGGAAATAGCAGCGGCCCTTAGGAAAAATATGCTGTAAGAGATATTCCCCATTGGGAGAGTAGATCTCTTCCCCACAAATTGATGCTTATAGGTGCCACATAGGGCTGTAAGGCAGCTGTCTGGGATCCAGGTTCCTGAACGGCAAGTATATTAGTACTTTGCCATATCTGATTACATTCTCCAATACCTGACAATCTGGAGGATGACATCTGTAGAGGCCAGGTGTGGGGCCATTGTTCTTTACTTATTATAGTAACATCAGCCCCTGTATCCACTAAAGCCCAAAAGGGTTTCTTAGTTATAAAAATTTTTAGTGTAGGGTGATCTTGTGCTATCATTTGTGTCCAGAATGCCAAGTTGACCAGTAGAGTCGAATCCACCTTTTCTTCTCTCCTGTTTAGCTGTATGAGGAACCCAATAAGGTAGGATAAGGAGTTGAGTGATCTTTGTGCCAGCTTCAATACTATGTACTCCCTTTCATGTCATTAATACTTTTATCTCTCCTTTATAATCACTGTCTATGACCCCATGAATGACAGTAAGCCCTTTTGCATTTACACTAGAATTTTTCTTTTTTTTTTTTTTTTTTTTTGCAGATTGGCTTTCCATGACCCTTACACTTTTCCAAGGCAAATGTTAACCTGTTTCTGGTAGTCACATTCTCCATAGTCAAAGCAATTCTGAGCAAAAAAAACAGTGCTGCAAGCATCACAATACCCAATTTTAAAGTATACTGCAGAGCTATAGTAGCAAAAGTGGCATGGTACTAGCATAAAAACAGACACATAGACCAATCTATAGAATAGAAGACACAGAGACAAATCAGCATGTAGTCATCTAATCCTTGACAAAGATGCCAAAAACATACTTTGGAGATAAGACAGACTTTAAACAAATGGTGCTAGAAAAGCTGGATATCTATACATGGAAAAATGAAACTAGATCCCTCTTCTCACCCTATATAAATATCAACTAAAAATGGATCAAAGACCTAGGAATTAGACCAAAACCTTTGTAATTGCCAGAAGAAAATATATTGTCAACACTCCAACTTACAGACATAGGCAACAACTCCCTCAATAAGAATCTTAAAGCTAAGGACATAAAATAAAAAATTAATCAATGAGATGGCATGGATTAAAAAAAACATGCTTTTCAAAGAAAACAATCTAGAGCAGGAAAACAGCATGTAGAGTCAGAGGAAATCTTTGTCAGCTGCTCTTCTAACAGAAGATTAATATCCAGAATATATTAAGAACTCGAAAACTAACCACCAGAAAAACAAATAACCCAATCAATAAATAGGCACATTAACTAAACAGAAATTTCTCAAAATAAATAAAAATATCCAACACACATATGAAAAAAATGTTTAATGTTGTGCATGGTGGCACATGCCTATAATCCCAGTACTTAGGAGGCTGAGACAGGATAATCACAAGTTCAAGACCAGTCTCAGAAATTTAGCAAGACTCACAGCCACCTAGTAAGACCCTGTTTCAGAACAAAAAATAAAAAAAGGGATGGAGGTGCAGCTCAGAGGTAGAAAGCCTCTGGAAAATCCAGTACCACACTCACACACAAAAAATGTTCAACGTCTTGCCGGGCGTGGTGGTGCATGCTTGTAATCCCAGTACTTGGGAGGCAGAGACCGGAGGATCCGGGTTCGTGGCCAGCCTCAGCTAATTAGTGAGGCCCTCCGCAACTTAGTGAGGCCCTCCGAAACTTCGTGAGACCCAGTTTCAAAATAAAGGATAAACAAATAGGGCCGGGGATATAGCTCAGAGGTAGAACGCACCTGGGTTCAATCCCCAGTACCGCAAAACAAAACAAAACAAAATGTTCAACGTCTTTCACAATCAGTGAAATACAAATCCAAAGTACACTGAGATTAAATCTTATTCCAGTTAGAATGGCAATCATCAAGAATACAAACAATAATAAATGCTGGTGAGGATGTGGGGGGAAAAGGAGCACCTATACACTACTGGCGGAATTGTAAATCAGTACAATCAATATGGAAATAATTATGGAGGTGCCGCAAAAAACTAGGAATGGAACCACCTTATGATGCAGCTATACCACTCCTCACTATTTATGCAGAAGAACTAAAGTCAGAATATTACAGCGATACATGCATCCCCATAAATATAGCAGCATGATTCACAGTAGCCAAGTTATGGAACCTGCCTAGATGTTAATTAAAAAGTAAATAGATAAAGACAATGTGGTACATATACATAAAAATCAGAGACCTATAGAGTAAAGGGATGGGATAAGAGGGAGGAAGGAATAGAGGGAAAGTGGAAGCAATAGAGAATGAAATTGACCAAATTATGCTATATGCATGTGGAAGTACATCCCAATGAATACCAGGGTTCTGTATAATTATAATGGACCAATAAACATTTAAAAATAATCTACTTTTTTCATACAGACACTTCACTGGTCATATCACATACACTCTAATATATTACAATAACCTTTCTGGTGCATTATTATTATTATTATTGCTGCTTCTGTTGTTATTATAAGCACTTCTTTTTAGATCAGTAGAATAAAGTTCACCCATTTTAGCATATTTAATAAGATTATGATTAAGTTTCACAATTAAGATTTAAACCCAGATCTAGTCTTAAATTTATTTCCTTTGCATGGTCATGTACATTGGGCTTTTATTCAGCTTTACGATTTTATTCATTATATAATTATGTATCTCTATTTCACCATAAATTCTTCATGGTAATTTTTTGATGTATCCTTTACAGGCAATAAAATGCATGCACTTTAAGTTTGGTTTTTGGTATGTTTAGTCATATGTGCACACTATACAACACAAATGCCCACAGAGACACAAAACATTTCCTTTATCCCAACAGCATCCTTCATGGCCCACCTAATTAATTCCACCTTGACTCTCCCATCCCTAAAACAACTCTGATCTATTTCATATACTCAATTTTAAATGACATCTCAGATGACTTGATTCGAATGCTATAACACAGATTCACATATTTTGTAATAGCCTCAAAAGGAGAAGGCTGAAGAAAACTGCTCTGTAATGATCTATGGCAACAATTTTTCTTTATTTTTCAGTACATCTAGAAAGTGCATGAAAAATATTCAAGATATGCAATAATTATAGTATTTTATTTTTCTGAACATTAATGCTAAACAAAAGTTTATGAAAATTATATGTATATAAAAATTATATTTCATAGGCTCCCTGTGGTAGCCATGGGACTTCTTCAAGAGCTAAGTATTTGCATATCTTATTAAAGTTTGTTCTAGAAACAAACCACGGAGGCTGAAGAGGCTACTATATTTATTGTAGTAAATGTTTTAAAATATGTGGTACTTAAAAAATGTGTGATACTTTAGAATTCATGGAAAACATAATGAATATATTATAAAATTGCTGGTTGTTTCTACAAAAGAGAAATGTATAACACTAAAATGTTCTTTAGGCCAAAATTATGTTTATTTTCCATATAATAAATTATTTAACATAGAAACATTAAATCATTCCACTTGAACTAAACATGATTAAAATCACATATAATAGCATTTCTGCTATTTACATTTTAAAATGAATGTTTCTACTAGACATTACTTTTCTTAGTTTCCAACACACTCTTTCTAAAGGAATCTAAACAAAGAAACAAACAAAATAACCAAGACATCCTCTTTATTTGCAGCCTCTTGTTTCAGACTAATTCTTGCGTTTTTAAAAATGGCACTTAGAACCCTTTAGAATTGGATCCTGGACTATCATACAAGTTTATCTCTTGAGATAATGTGTGTACATATGTGTGTACAATATGTATATTAATGTGTGTGCAATATACATCTCTTGTACTTCAGTCCCATCAAATTATTGATATTCCTAATGCCTCTTGCTGTTTACTGTCTCCTGTCAGATACATGCTCTCTGAAAATACCACCAAGACAACCTGATAAGAAGGCAAAGCTATGTTTATCCAGACCATGGTGAGGGAGCTAAATAGCTTGACAGATTCTTAGCAATGTCTTTGAGAGAAAAGGAAAAGTCAGGACATTAATGAGCATTTGGAGTCTGGTTTAAGGCAAGTCTTTCAATGTGAGGCCTTGAATAGGGTTAAGTAAATGTTATGATATAATAGTTTAGGATTGGCGGACTGAGCAAGACAATAATTTTGAAGCCAAGATTTGGAGAACTATGGGGAGTAAATAATTACATATTTAGATAAATCTATTGAAAAGTAGAACAATCTGACATTCATTTAAATGTATTTCTTTTTTTCCAAGTTCCCAAAATATAGATTAAGATTATTTTAAATTTATGCCCTTTTTCAAGTACATTAAATTTGTTTCACCGGGCATGGTAGCACACTCCTGCAATCCCAGTACTTGGGAGGTAGAGACAGGAGGGTCACAGGTTTGAGGCCAGTATCAACAACTTAGTGATATCTTATTTTTAAATAAAAATAAAATAGGGCTGGGGTGTAGCTCAGAAGTAGAATGCTCCTGGGTTCAAACCCTAGTATCAAAAACAAAAAAAAATTCAACTCTTTAGTAGATAAGGAGAGAGAAGAACTTGAAAATGTTTCTTCTCTAATTTCACTTGAATCTCTGTTTTGTAATTACTGGTTTGGAAGTCTGTATCTAATAATGAAAATGTTGAATAAAGAGTTCAAATCTTGCCCATCATTAGTATTAAAATAAAAAGTGCTGCTGGGCATGGTGGGACATGCCTGTAGGTTCCAGGACAGTCTCAGCAACCTAGTGAGACACCCATCAACTTAGTGAGACCCTTTTCAAAATTTAAAAAAAGGGCCAGGCGTGGTGGCATACATTTGTAATCCCAGTACTTGGGAGGCTGAGACTGGAGGATCCAGGTTCGTGGCCAGTCTCAGCTACTTAGTGAGGCTCTCCGCAACTTGGTGAGACCCTATTTCAAAATAACGAATAAAAAATAGGGCTGGGGGTGTAGCTCGGAGGTAGAATGTCACTGGTTTCAATCCCCAGTACCGCAAAAAAAAAAAAATTATGAAATAGGGCTGGGAGTGTAGCTCAGAGGTAGAATGCCTCTGGGTTCGATCCCCAGTACCAATAAATAAAAATGAAAATAAAAATGTCATTGTATGTTTTTAATGTTTAAATAAATGATGAAAGATTTAGAAAATTGTTCTTTTAATTTATTGTGTTCTATTGTCATATCTATCACACATAAAGGTCCAATTTATGGCTGGATCTATTCCATGTTATCTTTTCTTTTTAGTTCATTATTACCTTTGTACATGAATATGAAAACATTTTATATCTTATAGCCTTATAATAAGATTTTTTGGTGATAGAAAAATACTTCCTCTTTCCCATCCTCCATTGGTTTTTAATACTTGCTTATGTGTGTTTTAACTTTATTCTGCCATACATATTTCGAATTCTTTTTCTTTAATGTCATGGAATACGCTAATACTTTTAATTAGAATGGAATTTAAAAATTAATTTAAAAAGATTTGATATCCTTTATAAATTTTGTACATATTATCTATCTCGATATATTCTTATAATACTATGAATATTTATGAAACTCTTCCATATTTTAGATGCATCTACTTCTAGGTATATATCATTAGTATTTAATGATAGCATCTATTTACTGAAGTTATTTAGTAATGCTGTTAATTTATTTAGATAACCATGTATCTAGTAGTATAATTTTCCTTTAAATCCCCTAAAATTTGGGGATTTTTTTAGAAGGATGATACTTTCTATTAGTATAACTTTATCATCAAAAATAAAGAAACTGTTTCTACCTTTCATGCAGGTATGACTGTCTCTTATTATATAATACATTTAACAAGTATGCTTTCTAGATACCATATACTTTTTCCGAATTTAATCAAAATATAGCCTAAATTCTACTTTTATATATTAATTTTCTATAGAATTTTAAGTTCATTTGTCAAATTTAAAAACTTCTTATGTTCCAAACTTTAAATTCAGTCATTTAAAAGATAATATTAATTATAATTAGGAAGCAATATAACAAAATAGCTAACTGAAAATTATGAAACGGTATTACTAGGGTTTGAATACTGCCTCTATTTATTCTCTGTTACTATCTGCTCTCTATCTGTTACTTCATCTGAAAAATAGAGATAATTATACTACCTGCCTTACAGACTAATTACTTTACATTTATATCCATTGTTATCTTTATCTGCAAGTATTAAAATCCATATTTGTGCCCATACTATTGGGAACTTAAGTTCTCAAAATGTGGTTTGGAGACTCCTGGGGCGGGGTCTCCTTTCTTTTGAGAAGGCCAATGTGACTGCAATGTATTCATTCATTCTCTCATGAATTTCCAAGAAGTTTGCTTCGTGATCTGTATTATCATATAGACTGAATACAAAACCAGATATGTAAATCTGGCTATCAGCTACTAATCTAGAAAATAAAGGCTTTGAAGATCATATAAAGCAATACATCTATTTTCACAATAGTTTTATTGTTTAGGAAAATATTCTTCATAAAAATTAATTAATGTTAACATATTTTAAATTTACTGCTTGTATCTAAATGATTTAGAAATAAATTTTAAGTTCTGTTTTATTTTCAAATAGAGTAATAATCAATCATTCTAACATGGTGTAAAAATAAACCCAGTTCTTTGGGATCTTCATTAATATTTCAAGGTATAAGTGGTTCCCAAGACCAAAGAGTAAAAGAACCACTTGAGTAGGGCATTGAATTCCACATTATAGTCATTATAGATTATATCTGGTTTTAATTTTGGTCTAAGCATCTGGATTTTAGTTCCCACAATACTGACTTTGAGTTTCTTCTTTCTTTTACTGGAGATTTATCTTTTCTGATTTTTAGCACTAGAATTTATTGTTTTTCTTCCAGCATTTTTATACAAGAGAAATTGAAGTGTAAAATGCATTTATCAGTGCAGTCTGTGAAATTAACTGATAGTGGTCACAGTAATTTATCTTGATTTCCTCCATCCAATCCAGTTCCATCTTCATTTTATCCAATGTTGGCAGTTTTCCGCATCAATGCCATCTGACTAACTATAAACAAATCTTAAAGAAAATGGAGTACATTTATAAGGATGTTTTCATTAATAAAGTTTATCATAATATCAAAAATGTTTTATAAAAGAAAAGTCATAACTTTACTTCATCATATGAATATATTGACTTAATTACATTTTATGACTGGGACAAACAAGTAGACCAAAATTGGTTCAGAGATGAAAGAAGTAAAATGAATAGGCACTGCAAAGACCCTTCTCCCCTTCATTTTGAGAAACAATAGATATTCGCAACATATTGATAATGCATGAAGTTGAAATGAGTTTCCTTGTATGGTTCTCTAGCTAGGTGAAACACGAGGGCCAGTCAGTCCTTTGTTTGGCACTAATGAGCCTGTAACTTTCTCTACTTATTTGTAAGATCAAAAGTGAGACACAAAGGATAAGTCTGAGACAGACTGGCTTTGCAAAGTCCTGCTTGTTTCTAAAGTATATGAGATGATGATGGTGGCCAATACTTCTTGTAAACTGAGGAAAAAGGACTAGGGTGACAAACCATACCAGCTTTCCAGTGTCTACCACTCAGTGTTGATAGTTTTAAGTCTTGGGAAACCCCATTGCTCAGTATGATTGGTCACTCCAATCAGATCATTATCAGCAGGCACTACTCACACTATATATAGCGAGCTATGGTGTAAGGATTAATGTAAGGATTCTGGTTCACTGGAGCCCTATTTGGCATGTAGAATTCTGAGATGCCCCTTAAGGTTTCTGACTCCTGGAGTAGCCACCCAATGGAATCCCCTTTGTTAGCATATGGGTGAAGCCTATAAATATGATGAGATAGCACTCTCATAATTATGTTATCATACTTGGCAAAATGAATTTTTTTTTCCTATGTGATTAAGGTCACTCGTCAGCAGACATTGAGTCTGACTTAATGGAATGAGCACTGAGAAGAAAGGTGAAGTGACAGTGGATGCTCCTGCGCTAGCCTTGAAAGCAAACAGCCACGTGAATGTCCTGTGAGGGACACCTGGGGAAGAGGTGCAGGAGACCTCGAAGAGCTGAAGGTGTTCCCTGGTGAACAACCAACCAAGAAATCTGGACCTCAGTCATGCAGCAAGAAAATAAATGCTGCTAATAACTTGCGATTTTAGAAGATTTTCAGATTAAGATGGGAATTGTAGCCTTAGCTAACACCTTGATTTTAGCTCCCTGAGATCTGATGAGAAAGCTCAGTTAACCTGTACCCAAACTCCTGACCCATGGAAACTGAGACATTACATTTTTGCTTTATTGATTTGTTTTAATCAATGGTTGGTAATGTCTTATTAGCAACAGGAAAAAATGTGTACCCTGCATATAAATTAATTATGAAGCATATGTGCTACTGCTTTGGTGATTCCATTGTGAGTACTAAGAACTGTTTATTTATATTTTCTTAAGAACTCTTTGGCAGTAGTTATTGCATGGCCTACCAGAAATCACATATGATTTTTTAGAAAGGTATGGAAAATTAGAGAGTATAATATATATTTAACATCTTAAATAGAAAGAGGGAAGAAAAAACTGAAATTAGCCTGTTACCCCAAAATACATTGACAAAGAACTATTATCAAGACTTGTGGTAGCTATTTATGAGAGGGATGAATATGACAGTTACTGGCCTTCAAGGATGTCTTATGTAAAAGGAAAGAATGCTCATTCAAAAACAAGGAACAATATAATAAGAAATTTTAAACTCAAAAGATATGACATTAATTTTATGCATACTTTGGAAGAGTGCTTTTATCTAGTCATTGAGGAAGAGACAGAGCTTGGCTCTGCAGAGGGATGACGGTGGGTGCATTGAAGTAGTTGTCAATGGCTGTGTTCTCAGGAAAAGGCATTTGAAACTATAAAATGCAGCTTGCACAAAAGCAGTGCTTTTGCCAGGAGGGTTGGAATAATTTTGACCAAAACATTGAAACTTTAACCTGTCACTCCATTTCATCTTCTGCTACATACTTCTCAATAAAACAGGATTTAAGATTGACTAATTTTCTTTTTTCCATGCATCCTGCTACACAAAGTAATAACAGGAATAAAATTACCAAAATGAAGATTAATCTACAGAATTAATATGTTAGGGTAGAGGAAAAGGACATAAATAATCTATAAGATAAGCAGTTGGTCCCTAAATCAATTAGAAATAACTATTGTTTTATCAGATTTTTAAAATAAAACTAATGTCATGGTATCTCATATTTGCTTTTAGATAATTGTTTTTTTTTTTTTTTGCAGTACTGGGGATTGAACCCAGGGGCGTTCTACCTCAGCGCTACACCCCCGGCCCTATTTTTTTATACTTTATTTTGAAACCGGGTCTCACGAAGTTGCGGAGGGCCTCACTAGGTAGAGAGAGAGAGACAGAGAGACAGAGAGACAGAGAGAGAGAGCTGAGGCTGGCCGCGAACCCGGATCCTCCGGTCTCTACCTCCCAAAGTACCGGGATTACAAGCGTGCGCCACCATGCCCGGCTAGATAATTGTTTTTATACAACTATTATACTGTCCAAAGTAAATATAAATCAAAATAGTAGAATAAGACACAATAGAAACTACCTTTAAATTCTAGTTGTATCTGCTGGAACTTTTTATGTATTTGGTTGCTTTGTGCTCCACCATACGAAGGTTAAACCCTGGATCAATTTAGAAATAGAAAACAACTCCATTTCTTTGATTGCTTCAGCTAAAACTGTAATCCATATCATCTCATGGGTAAAACACAAATGAATGGCCTCAGATCAGTCAGAATTCAGTGCCAGAATAATAAGCCTCTCTAAGAAAGTATAAGCTCAACTTTTGTAAAGAAAGCTAATTGGTTTGAAATAATGCTCCATGTGAAGTTATAATTGGGTCACTGTTAGTGTAAGGACTACTCTAGATCCACTTGGGTTTTCAAGATATTTAAAACTGTTCTTATAAAAAATATTAAAATTATAGGTCAGTTTTGAGGAAAATCAGGTTTTAGTTGTTGATATTTTTAGAAACAGCAGAGGACATTAATTTGGGGCAAGAGACACTCAGGTTTTATGAATTAGTATGTGACCTTATTAAGCCACAATCTTTCATTTGTGAAAATGTGTAATTCTACTTGGGTTTCTGTGTAAATTTCAAATGAAAAATAAATGTAAATTAAATTTCTTGTTCTTTGTAAATTTCATTTAATTATTTATATTAATTACAGAATTCATTATGTTCAAACTGAATTATAATAGTAAGCACCAGGAATATTGAGATAGACATATGAGTTATTGACTCTTTAAAAGAAGATGTTTAAATATTCACTCATTGATGAAGGAAGATATACCAAAGGATAGTACTTTGGCAGCATCTGTATATGGGGGCTTATAGTATAGGTTGTGTAGGTAAAGAAATGTGTCAGGGATAAAGAGGAAACAGTCAGCCTTGGGTTGGTGAGATGAGTCAGAATTTTTAGTAGCACCAGTGTAAGGACAGAAGGCTCAATCAAGCAATCTCTCACCACCTTCTTCCCTTTTCCATATTATTGCAAGAATGCTTCAGGAATAAGGGGATGTATCACACATAAATCATATTTTTCTATAAAGTCATAATAATTAAATTCCATTGGAATAGAATCCAAAATGAGCAAAAATTAGTTGAAATTGATGCCAACTTTGGGAATTGGAATAATCAAAGATGAGTTCAAAGTCAGGTGTGGTGGTGCACGCCTGTAATTCCAGTACTTGGGAGGCTGAGACTGGAGGATCACAGATTTAAAGCCAGCAGCACATGACAACTTAGAGAGAATTTATTTCAAAATAAAAAATTAAATAGGGCTCGGGTGTAGGTCAGAGGTAGAGCACCCCTAGGTTCAATTTCCAGTACCACCCACAAAAAGGTAGACATGATCAACAAAGACTCCCTGTTGCTTAAGAAAAATGCTTTATATTTCTCAGAGTGAATTATTCATTCCTAGAGATTGTCTTTGTGCTCTGGTGTAATCCTCTATTTCCAAAAAGGACTGGACATTAAAACTTCTAGGTAAGGGAAAACTAGAAGATATGTCTCTCAAAGCTCTAAGAAGCTGCAGAAACCATCTAAAACTTAGAAACAGATCAAATTAATACAATGCAACTGCCCTGTGTTCCATTTATCTGTTCCAAACATTTCAACAAGGCTTTTTGGACACACAACAAGAGTTACATTTAATTGAAATTTTTTTCAATTAACAAGAAATGGAAAAATATACTTCAATTTAGCAAGTACTTAGTATAATTGGGCATTTATTTTAATTTTATTTAAATATATATTTATATATACCTAGTCATATGAGCAAATTATAGCTAGACTGATCTAAATATACAAAAATATCATGTTCATAGTCCTTCTAATTAAACACTGGTATCTTCATTATTCTGTTTTTACTCTGCATACATTATATCCCTTTAGTCAAATGACCAGTGTGTCCTTAAAATAACACACATTTTATTTTTTGCATCCTTCTCTCTCAATCATATATCTCTATGTCCTGTCATATGGCATGCAATTTTAAGTCAAGGAACCACTGTTTATAATAAGCCTATTTTAAAAGAATCCTTTCTTTATGATTTTCATAGAAAAGCAAAGGTACTCAGTAGATTTTTTTCTTCCTCTAAACATCATATAATGATATATAAATTAATTTTAACTTGCATCCACAGACTTATTGACATTCTATTTTTATGTAAGCTCACAGATCATCTGGAGTGTTTACCATCTTTCAAAGATAAGCCAAATATGAAGTAAGAAACATTCCACAAACATACTGTGTCGGTAGAAATATTTTTATGGTCAAATATCAAAAAATAGTTACTCATTGTTCAAATAATTACTTTAACTTGGAATCATATATTGATTAGGACTCTCAATTTATTAAATGACATATTTAAATATACCAATTGTTAAGGGATGTGAATGAAACTTGTCAATGTGAAATTTCAGTTGAGAATATGCAGAAGATGCTATGTTCACCACGGATATTGGCCTATAGTTTGTTTTTGTTGTTGTTATTGTTGTTGTTATTGTGTCTGTCTGGTTTGGGTATTGGGGTATTGCTAGCTTCATAGAATGAATTTGGCAGACTTCCCTTCTTTTCTTTTCTCTTTCTTTCTCTCATTTTTTGAGTAGTTCAAGAAAAATTGGAATTAGCTCTTAAAAGTTTTGTAGAATTCAGCAGTGAATCCATTTGGTCATGGAATTTTCTTAGATGGGAGAATTTTAATTACTACTTCAATATCATTACTCATTACTGGTCTGTTTAAATTTTAAATTTCTTCACTGAATCTTTTTTTTCCTTTGGTGGCACTGAGGATTTGGCCTAAGGACTTTCTACATGTCAGCTACACCCCCATCCATTTTTATTTGGAAACAGGACCTCTCTAAGCTACAATGCACTGTTCTGTCTTGGCCTCCCAAGTACTGGGATTACAGGCATGTTCCATCATGCCAGACTTCTTGATTGAATCTTGATAGATTTAATGTGTGAAAACAAGAAATTTATCTATTCCTGTAGGTTTTCAAATTTGTTAAAGTGTAATTGTCATAGTAGTTTCTTAGGATCCTATGTATTTCATCCTATCACTTGTAATCTCCTTTTTCATCTTTAATATTAGCTTCTGTGTTGCAAAGAAAACAAGCAAGAGTGAAGAGATAATCTGCTATTTTGTATCTTTTGAGATAATTTTCTAATGTTATCTTATTCATATGGTAAATATACCAATTTTGTGAATGAATTTAAACATATCTTCCATGCTTGTGATAAACCCTAATTCATCATAATGGATTTTTATTATAAATTGCTGGATCAGATAGGCTAATACTTTGTTACTGAAGAGCTATATTAGGTTTTAGTTTCCTGGCATCTGGCAAAATTCAAACTCCTTCTTTTCTGCTATTTGTTTGTTTGAGTTTCGTGTATATTTTGGATATTAATCCTTTATCAGGTGAAGAGAGTGCAGACACTTTGCAAACGCAAATAGAATGGAGCATCCCTAACTTGATAAAGGGAATAACAGCAAATCCTGTGACTCCAGCTCAGTTAATGGTGAGAGAATGAGCGCTTTGCATAGAAGTCTCTGTCTGTGGTCCTGTGCTTACTGTAGTGGCCCCTCCTTGTGCCTTGGTGGATGTCTGGCTAGAGCTGATGGGCCTTGCTGCTCGTGATATCCCTACAGGGATAAAAATTTATTTTTTTTTTAAATGTTGTCTCATTTCTAAAGGTATTTTGAATAATATGCCCTTTGTCATTTATTTAGAGTTTGTTATGCCAAAGTAAGAAATAAAGTGAATTTCCATTGCTACATTCAAAATGTTTTAGATGGTGTGAAGTGCAGAAATGTAGTAAATATTTACATGATGTACTATGGATCCCAAGGTAATTTTGCACATAATATTTTATTTGATACATTCAAAAAATTTAGATTAGTACTATCCATATATAGCTGGGGAAAATTCACTAAAATTTTTTACTTCCTTAGTTTAATAATGGAATACAAGTAGTACATATGTCTCTTGTTTTCTGTTTCCTTCAAGGTGCATGGCCTTGCAAGCTCAAGTCTAATTTTGGCTAAAGAACATTTCACAGAATAAGAAACACACATTTAATATAGTGTTAACTCTTTCAGTACTATCTTGGAATGTTACATGCCTATTAGATTTATATTATCTAATTAATTAAAATAAATTATTGCTTTTACTGATAGCCATTCTTTTCATACTATATGGTTTACTTTTATTTATATAGTGTGACAATCTTATTCTCAATCCAATGTAGTAACTAGAAACATAATCAGGTGTGCTCTATAATTCCTTAAAGTAGGTTTGGCTTATTCAAATCTAAATTTAAAATGTAAGACCACTTTTTAGTTATATGATTATATTTTAGGTACTAATTGACTCCTGTTAGATGACTAAAATCATTCAAAAACTTCACGTTTTCACACTTCCACAGATGATCACAGCACCAGGTTTCTCTAATTATTTCTACTTTCCCATCAGTGTGAGAAGTATTTCATATATATGAACAGTTGACTTCAAGATAGGTAAGTGATGCTCAATTAAATTAAATTAGACTGGCATTTCCAAATAACACTGGACAGGTGTGTCAATATAAGCCCAAGAATCTCTCTGAGGAAAATGTAAATACAGTCATTCAAAAATGGAATTGTTTTGAAGACAATAAAAATCTAGACTTAGACTATGAATGACATGCCAAAGATGGACGTATGATCACGAGAGTATATCTGTTAATGTTTGAACTTGTAGAATGAGAAAGCACATAGGAAAAGGAAGAAAGAGCAGGGAATAAATCTTATAGTGTGTCTATAAAGTAGGGATAGGAGGAAAAATAACCATCAAAGAAGACAAACAATGGACCATTATAGAAATATGAGAAAAATTCCAGGTGTGTTGGTGAGCGCTTGTAATCCCAGTACTTGGGAGGCTGAGACAGGAGGATCGCAGGTTCACAGCCAGCCTCATCAACTTATCGAGGCCCTCTGCAACTTAGTGAGATCCTGTTTCAAAATAAAATAATTAAATAGGCCTGGGGGTGTAGCTCAGAGGTAGAATGCCCCTGGCTTCCATACCAAGTGCCCCCCCAAAAAAGAAATATGAGAAAAAGCAGCAAAGATAAAAATATAGGAAACATTCACTCAATGTTATTGCTGTTTCAGGATTCTTATACTCATTAATATTTAATCATGGCAGAAATTCCATGTGAGAGAAAATCGTAATTTCCATTTCTTTGATATTTTTAAAAGATGATAAGAAATTATATATAAAATCTAATTCATATACACATACATATATGTAAAATCTAACTTATATGAAATTTAGCTGCATTTTGATAGCACTACCTGATATTATGGAGGAAGAGACATTAATAGAAGAAACAAAGCATGTCACATAATACAGAATAATCAAGAAAGGAAAAATATAATGAAGACATTTTATTGGTCACTTAAACATCTAATTTTTGAGATCACATGTACAGTGGGTGATGTGGAAAGGTGGTTGCACAGTTAAGATCTTTTAGTGAAGTTTTAGTTAGGAGGACATAGTTGTCAACAGTGTAAAGGTTTCATTTGTCTTTGTTTTGAATTATTTAAGATATGGAATATGTTAAATACAGAAGGAGGAATTAAAGAAGGTATGAATAAAGCTAATATCAAATTCCATAGAAAGCCCTATAAAATTTAACTCTACAGATCATCTTAAAGCATAAAGGATAAAGATAAAATTATTTAAAGGACACAGGTTAAGTGATAATTTGGGATGTGGAAATTGTTTTCCAACTATTTCAATTCAGTGATCATATTTATGACCAAATTTTTCCTTTTCCAATTATAAACAATAGTGTTTTTTTTTTTTTTGCAGTACCAGGGATTGAACCCAGGGGCATTCTACCTCTGAGCTACACCCCCGGCCCTATTTTTTATACTTTATTTTGAAACTGGGTCTCATGAAGTTGCGGAGGGCCTCACTAAGTAGCTGAGGCTGGCCACGAACCCGGATCCTCCTGTCTCCGCCTCCCAAGTACTGGGATTACAAGCGTGCACCACCACGCCCAGCTATAAACAATAATTTAATGCATAAGTTGTGTAAAGTTCATAAAAGTGAACTTGCAACAATGAATTAATTTTATATTTATATAAAATTATATCACAAAAGATTCTGAGCATTAATATGAAAATTAGTTGTTACTTTTAAAATCTATAGTAAATTTGTTAATGAATATTTATTTAAAACTGAAGTGATTCCAATGTTTAATATCTGTTGATATGTTTCTTATTCACTTTGATAATTAAAAAGAATTCTCAATCCCAGAAATATGGGTTCTCTTAACACTTGAATTAAACACAAGATTTTTAGATAAAAGGCATATATCTGTCAGTATGCTTTCACAGCTCTTTGATCTCCCTGTGGAACAGGCTTTAAAGTTAATATGCCTTACTGCAAATTTCTTTAGTAATGTCTCACAGGCTATTTTAAGACTGAATAGTTCCTTTTATTAGTCAAGCAGTTGTGCCATATCTTATCCATATCTTTATCTATGAAAAAATTATCGACCTTAAGGGCATTTTGCTTGTGAGCACTATTAAATATAACTTTTCCCTCTATATTCAGGCTTTATACTGAATACCCATTTGATTAAAAAGATATTAAAATGAAAAGGCTTTTAGTGTGCTGATACAGAAATGATATGTATTCTTTTATAAAATCCAAAAATAGAAACAGAATTACAAAGAATGATTTAAAGCATTTGGGACAATAGCATGCAGATGTAACCCCATGAACAAATTCTCCAGCTCATCAGCATTTACTGTAGAGACAAACTTACCATCTTCAAATACAGAAACTTGCTGCCATTCCTCATGAGGCATTCTTCACCCAGGACCATGTGCAGAATGGCTGCCTTGAAAACCAATGCCTGCAATCTTGATTAGCTATTCTAGTAACTTTTAGGCTCAGAGGTGGAAGTACTGACTTGATTAAAAAAATAAGCTTTATTTTAAAGTGACATATAAGACATAAAATCATACATATTAATAGAGTACCAAGTGTTCTTTCTATATCTGGATACATTGTGTAATGTTTAAATCAAGTTAAACGTACCTATCTCCTTAAGTATTTATCAATTTTTTTATGGTGAAAACATTCAAAATCCTTTCTTCTGTCTTGCCTAAATATATGGTATGTTAAATATATGTGTTGTCTCAATTTATATGGCCTTTATTTCTAAATGAGCAGCCATCCAGGCTTGTGATTGCTTTCATGAATGACTGGCTACTTCTTTGAGACAACCCTCCCAGCATAGACCAAGATCCATGAATTAGAACTTCATTCATAGGCAAAATGGATTACGAAAATTGAACGCCCAAATACATGCACTTACAAGTTTGAAAGTTGGCAAAATATCACATCATACACTAAAACAAAAGTAAAGAGTCTGAGGTAGCCTTATTTGTGTTAATCATATATATTCATCATAAAAGCTATTATATAGCCTGGATTTTTCTTTAACATAAAATCAAAGACATCACCCAATTTCAATTAATGTGATTTCCTATTAGGAGTCATCTTTGAGGAATGCATGGCAATCACAAAATGGATGTACCTTAATAGTGTATTTAATTATTTCCATTATTCCGATTGTATTTTCAGGAATTATCCCTTCCTGATTTTAATGGTTTTTTTCCTATTTTAAGTAATACTGCAACATTTTTATCTCACAAATATATTTTCATGCACTAGTCCAATTATCTCTTCAAGATGAATTTTTAGAAATAGAAGATCTGTCAAGGAATATGCAAATTTTACATTTTAGAACACATTTTGAAGCTGCATGCCCAAAAGGCAATTTCTATTCACACTATCTAAGGCTGCCCTTTTCCCATATTTTAGTTCACATGGAAATTACTCATTCTTTAAAATGTTCCAACTATGGTATGTTTTAAAAAACTGTATCTAATTTTTATTTGCATTTGCATGATTATTAATGTCTCTTTGTAGGCTTGTCACTTTTCATACTATCTCATTTCTCATATGGATATGCACTAATTATTTTCTTTTTTCTTATAAACCATCCTGTATTTTTATTTAATTTTGTATATTAAGCCTCTCTCTTATTAAGAATTAAATGTTCTGCATTTTAGATTTTTCCACCTTATGTGTGATGACTGTTTTTGGGGGGCACACAGAAATGCATTCCATATGTAATCATATATAGAACAAAAATTTGGTAGAAGTAGTACTGGTGATCAAACAGCAACACATTGTATCTTCTTATACAACAATGCACATAATTGCTTTTGAATCATAAATTCACTGTCTTCTTCAATAAAATGCGGCTTTAATTTATAAAAAAATCTCCTGGGATTTCAACATCTTGAAGAAATATCAATGTATACAAATGACACATATTTATTTATTTATTTATATTGGTGCACTGTAATTATACATCTTGATGAAGTTCAGGGCGATAGAGGCATACATGCACACAGTACTGGTTGAGCCCCCCCCCCGTTACCAACCCACTCCCTCTCACTCCCCACCTTCCTGTGCTTAACACAGTGATTGGCTTTGATAAGTTTGTGTGTGTACATGATTGTTTATGGAGCTTATTCCCTCTTTAAGTATTCCCCCCACCCTGTCTCTTTCAGTTAAACACCCTCCTTAACTCCACTAAGGTTTCTCCTCATTGGTCTGGAGTCCCTCCTGTGTTGCATTTTCTCCCTAGCTTCCCCATATGAAGGAGAACATCCAACCTTTCACTTTTGTGACTGACTAATCTCACTTAGCATAAAATCTTCCAGTACCATCCGTTTCTCTGCAAATGACATAACTTTGTTCTTCTTTATGACTGAGTAGAATTCCATTGTGTATATATCCATAATTTTGTAATCCATTCATCTGTTAATGGACATCTTGACTGGTTTCATTGTTTGGCAATTATGAATTATGCAACTATAAACATAGATATGAATGCATTACTATGGTAGTATCTTTTCTAAAGTCTTGAATCATTGCAACTTTTAAAGTTCTGAATTCTCCTGGAATTCTCTGCAACTCTGAGTTGCTAAGTTCTGTTGTTTGGGATTGTGGGGGCTCATTATTTCCATGCTATTCTTCTTTCTCATGTTTTCAGGTTTCTTAACTTTAAGTTTATATCTTTGTTGCATTTGTTCTCTCTCTCTCTCTTTATCTATCTATCTATCATCTATCTATCTCTATCTCTCACTCTATGGATTTCCTATGTCTAATCTCTCTCACTTTATGATTTCCTATATATTCTATACTGGAAGAATAGGGTAAAGTAGAAAATAGAATCAAGCAGAATAAGAGTTTAAGTAAGGATAGGAAAAAGATAATACAACATAAAGATACTGAAAATAAAGGAAAATTCTAGTAAACAGTATAGAATATTAGGTATAGTGAAAGGAATAGAAAAAATACAAGGCATGGGCAAACAGGTGCACTGGAAGTCAAACAAACAAAACAAAACAGTCACTTGCACACACACAAGAGTAAAGGAGAAGAAAAAGAAAGAAAAAGGAGAACCTTAAGAATTGTTTAACAGAGTCAGTAAAACCTCTTTGTTGGAAAAGAGTTGAATCACGTTTTGGCTTTGGATAATCCTTTGCCAGGTTTTTCTTTCTTCTTGAATTGAGGCTTGCTTAGAAGAGATGTGAGTGCTGCTCCAGAGCCCTGGTTCAAGCCTGCTCACCTGCCTGCAGGGTTTTGTACTTTGTTAATGAGGCAGAGTGGGGTGGAGGAGAAGGGAAGGGCTGGCTCTGACTGCTGGCTGTTGGGAAGAGGCAATTCAGGGCTGAGGGTTGGGAGTGTGGCCCAGTGGCAGGACACTCACCCAGTGTTCACAAGGCTCTTAGGCTCAATCCTCAGCACTGCAAAAAAGGGAGAAAAGAAAAAGAAAAGAAAGGAGGGAGGAAAGAGAAAAAACACAAAAGGGGGAAACCTACAAACAGACACGCAGCAGCAGCAAAAAACAAAACAAAAAAATCAGAACAAAAAAAAACCCCAAACAAACAAAAAACTAAAACTAAACAAAACTCTTGCACTTGGACTCTGCAGCCCTCTTGGGCCTGTGGATATTTTCAGCTGTTTAAGGCCCATTTATTACTGTAGGTTCCCAAGCCCATTCCAGGCATTCTGCTTGCACAGAAACCTATAAAAAAGAAGTCAATCTGCAGCCCCAGTGCTAGGGCCTCAGGTGAGACCCTGGCCTGGTGTCTCCCTCTGCCTGTGCAGGCGCCAAGCACTGGGCCCCAGCCACCAGGTCTGATCACAAGTACAGGGAGTCTGCACTCTCCACAGAAAAGGAAGGGTTGCTCTGCAACTTCTTTTTTTTTTTTTTCGGTACCGGGGATTGAACCCAGGGGCGTTCTACCTCCGCGCTACGCCCCCGGCCCTATTTTTTATCCTTTATTTTGAAACCGGGTCTCATGAAGTTGCGGAGGGCCTCACTAAGTAGAGAGAGAGAGAGAGAGAGAGAGCTGAGGCTGGCCGCGAACCCGGATCCTCTAGTCTTTGCCTCCCAAAGTACTGGGATTATAAGCATGCGCCACCACGCCCGGCTTTGGTCTGCAACTTCTAAGCCAGGTGTTTTTCTCAGAATTTCATGTGTGGTGTGCAGCCAAGGTCTGCATGTATTCCCACCCTCTCTTTTTATGGTCTCTACCCATGGTGCAGGGGTGGGGGCTGCTCTCATATCCCTGTGGATCACACTCTCACCTCTGCCTCAGGGTATGTGATGGGTCTAGGGAGATAGAGAGGGACAGGGTCGGGTGTGGTTGCCTTTTTCTCTCCTATGCTACCATGGGATCTGTGTGATTCTGTATCTGGTGTCCTCATTGTCTGTGGAGTGGATCTCAGGTTGTGGATGTGAGATTTTCCAGGGTTTCCTAAGTTCCCGCCGATCGGAGGTGCAGGCTATTGTTCTCACATACCTACTTGCTCAGGGATTTGTTGCTTCTGTTTCCTTTTTCAGCCTTAGTGTTTAAAAGTGTCCTGGTAAATATTCTTAATTTTCTCCCATGAAGGAAGTCTGGAATGTGGGATGCTGCTCAACTTGGAGCTCCCGAGATGAGTTAGAGGCCAACTCGCCTTCGGGTCTTACTCCATTGCCATCTTCCCATGTTCCTCCCAAATGGCACATTTTTAAAATGAAGTTTTTATTTTTGCAATACAGTGTGACCAATCCCTATAATTGGGCTTTCTATCCCTCTTATACAGTATTTTTTTTAAATGGGAATTCTGATCTTCAGGATTTGGGGCTTTTAGGATTTCAACATGTGAGATTTTAATCTTTCAAGGCTAATTTTTTGGATTTTTAGATATATTTTTGATCTTTTATAATTTCAACATTTGATATTAACAGCATTTGGAAATGTCTTTAGATAATGGTCAGCAGTGCTTCACAGTGTAGACTTTAAGTGTGCAAATTATTGTTTTTCAATTAAAATTAATTTTTAAAAGACAAAAAATGCAATACAATGGAAAAAGATAGCCTTTGCAACAAATTCTGCTGAAACACATGGGATATCCACATACCAAAAAAAAAAAAAAAAGAAAAAGAAAAAGATAAAAGAAAGAAAGAAAAAAAAAGAAAAGAAAAAGCATCTGCCCATGGGACTTATATCTTTCACAAAATATACAAACAAACAAAAAAAATCCTCAACATGGACTATAGCCCTAAACATAAAACTCAAAACTATAAACTCCTAGAAGCTAATATAGGAGATATTCTAGATCACCTTGAGTTTATTGATGACTTTTCAAATATATCACCAAAGCTAAAAACTGTGAAAGAAATCATTTATATACTGTACTTCATTAAAATAAAGGAATTGTGCTCTGCCAAAGAAAATGTCAAGAGAATAAGATCAGCCACAAACTGGGAAACAATATTTGCAAGACACATTCAATGAAACACTATCATCCAAAGTACACAAAGAATTCTTGAAAACTCAACAATAAGAAAAGGAGCAATTCAATTTAAAAATGGGCAACAGATTTGGACAGATATTTCAAAGAAGATATATGAATAGCAAATAAGCACATGAAAAGATGATGAACATGATGTGTCATTGAGGAATATCAAATGAAGACAATTTGATATCACTACACATCTACTTGTGTAAGATACAAAACAATACCAAATACTGGCAAGATGTAGAGCAGCAAGAAATCTCATTCAAGCCAGTCAGGTGGCACATGCTTGTAATCTCAATACTTGGGAGGCTGAAACAGGAGGCTCACAGGTTCGAGGCCAGCATGTGGTAACTTAGTGAGAACTTGTTTCAATATTTAATAAATAAAAATAAAAAGAGCTAGAGTGTAGCATAGGTTGACCACCCATGAATTCTCAGTAACTAACACACACACGTGCACACACATGCACACACACAATATTCTATTCATTGCAGGTAGAAATATGAAATAATTTTGGAAGACACCTTCACAATTACTAACAAAACTAAATAAATCTTCCCATATGATCTAGTAATTGTCCTTCTTGGTATTTACTCAAATTAGTTGGAAAGTGATGTCTACACAGAAATCTACACATAGATATTTATAATGGTTTTATGTGTAATTGTCAAAACTTAGTAACAACCAAGATGTCTTTCAATAGCTGAATGGGTGAATAAATTGTGTTATATCTATTCCATAGAATATTCTTCAGTGGTATATGGAAACAAAGCTACAGAGCCATGAAAAGGAATGGAAGAAAATTGAATGAATATTACCAAGTGAAAATAGCCAATCTGAAAAGTCCACATTCTGTGTGATTTCAGCTATATGATGTTCTTTTTTTTTTTTTTTCCTTTTTTGCGGTACCGGGGATTGAACCCAGGGGCATTCTACCTCCACACTGCACCCCCTGCCCTGTTTTTTTTTTTTATACTTTATTTTGAAACCGGGTCTCATGAAGTTGCGGATGACCTCACTAGGTAGAGAGAGAGAGAGAGAGAGAGAGGGAGAGAGAGAGACAAGGAAAGAGAGAGAGAGAGAGAGAGAGAGAGAGAGAGAGAGAGAGAGCTGAGGCTGGCCGCGAACCCAGATCCTCCGGTCTCCGCCTCCCAAAGTACTGGGATTACAATTGTGCGCCACCACGCCCGGCTATGATGTTCTTGAAAAGGCAATACTATTGGAGGCAGTAAAAAGATCAGTATTTACCTGGTATTTGGAGGAAGGAGGGATGAATAGGCAGAACACAAAGGGTGTCTCTGGCAATGAAACTATTCGGTACACTGTCATGGTAGATACATGTCATACATCTGTCCAGACCCATACAATGTCCAACACTGAGTGAATCCTGCTGTAAACTGTGGACTTCAGGTTATAATGGTGTGTCAGTGTATGCGCATGCATGGCAACTAATGTACCACTCTCCTGAGGGATGTGAACAGTGGGGAGTATTGTTATGCATGTGTGGGAGTAAGGGACATGGGGACTTTCTGTTGTTTTCACTAATCTTTTCTGTGAATCTAAAACTGCTCTAATAAATTAAATATATTTTTAAAAGCAAAATGTCATCAAAATGTAATAAATGAAATATATATATATACTTATGTGTAGTTTATATACTTAATGACAAATCTATTTAATGGTAACTAGTGGTGATAATTCTTAGCAGTAATGGGAACTGAAATGCAATTATTGAAGAAAACAATTGCTGTGTACTTTCCACAGTTTCCCAAGTTTTTACACTTACAATATTAAAAAAAGCTCAATTGGCTTTAATGTATTTTTCTTGTCAAAATTTCTTCATAATAACTACACCTCTCACCATTTTCAGATAAAATAAGTCAAAACTGAATGTTGCCTAATATCCAAATAAATTAGATATTGATTTTTACAGAAAAGGTTCCTTTTTTATCTCACTCTAGAGATCACAGAAGGTCTCAGAGTGATGATCAAATTTGCTTTTCAAGGAAGTAATCTCAGAATATTCGAGAGTTCAACACTGTATCCATGCCACATCCAAACAGATGACTTTCTAGATTCTCTTTCTTTGAGTGCATGAATAAGCTTAATTGCAGTTCATCAAGATAGAGGTATGTAAATGAAGCTAAATTATTCTAGATCTATTTTCATTATTTTATTTTTATTTTTTCAAAACCAAAAAAATATTAAGGTCATATGTCACATGGCAATCATTTAAAAATATTACTAAGTTTTTACTGCTAAAATATGATTTACAGTTATTTTTGGAATTAAAACATTATTCCTTTTAATGTTTTGTGTCTAACAAATACAAAATTTAGAGAGTCGAGGAATGTGTCATTTTAGCACTTGTAATAGTTTTAATTTATGTAACCACTTTACCCTTCTAATCAAGATGTTAATGCAATAAAAGTATATCTAAATATTGAAAGCCGAAAGACTTCTTCACCCATAAATAAGTACTAGTTTTACTGTAACATATGTGTGGTTGGAAAATATGGTGGTCTTTTCACCCCATAACTTCCAAAGAATGTTAGCCCTAGCCAAGAGTGTCTGGTAAAAATATATGCTTCCAATAAAAGCATAAATATTAGTTTAGGCAAAAATATAGACTAGAGGTTTAGTTACAAAGCAGGTTTATGTATCTGGAGCACAGCTCCAATCAAGGTTCAGTTCAATCTGGAACAACCTGCTTAGCTATGGACCCTCTGATTTATCCTTATATATTTTTACACAGCCAAATGAGCAATACAATAAACTACATAACCTTTCACAGTCCCTATAGAATGAAGAAATATTTTCCTGTAACATTATATACTAGCTTCTCAGAGGAAAACAGAGTGATTGGTCGGATGTAGTGTGAAATGTGCAAAAGAAAAATTAATTAACCATATGCATAATAGGCAGGTAAAGCCCTAAAGAATTGGGAAATTGCCTTGGAAACCAGTTTGATGTTATAATTAATAAAGAATCTGAGATATCTTTATTTTGACTATACAGTAGCATACAGTATGCTCAAATCTAGGGTAGTTAAGAAAATAGAACCCAAAGTCCCATAAATCTGATTTTAATCCTGGCTCAAACTTTCCGAGCAATAGGCAAGTACTGATTTTGAGTCTTCTTAGAATTTTGTTCCTAAGTTTCATTTTCCTCATTTTATAAATATGGATACAGTCAGCCTCTGGATGCAAGGGTTCCCTCTCCTTGAATTCAACCAAATTTAGTTTGAAAATGTTTTAAATATATGGTCCGTATTAAACATATACAGATTTCATTGCTAATATTTCCTAAACAATACAAGTATTTACATAGCATTTACACTGTATTAGTTATTATAAATAATCTAGGGATTATTTAAAGCATGTGGAAGGATGTGCACCTATTATATGCAAATGCTAGTCATTTTGTATCAGGAACTTGAGCATCTCCATCCTTGATCCAAACCCTCATGCATACCAAGGGATGACAGTAATAATATTACCTATTTCATAAGGATACACTGAATATAGTGAATATTAAATATGGAATTCCCTACAACCTACCTAACACAGTGACTAACAATAATAAATGCTTAATAAATGTTCACTTATTTGGAAAAAATCTTCTACTTAAAATTCATTACAAAACCTATTTACAAAAGTTATATACAAAGCAAAATGATATCAGAAGAGACGCCATGGATCATGAGGCAACAGAAACCAAAATAAGTTTTCCTGACTCTCAGTAGTTTCCTTCCTTAAAATTTATAGTCTGAGTAAAACTTTAGACTCAAAGGAATTTTAACCATGTCTTCCAGGGATACTAGTTTGATCTACTAGACTTATCCCAATTTGAGTCCATTCTATTAGATAAAAAGTTAAACAGCATTTTCAAAAACTGTTTACAAACATTTCACATTTACTATCCAACATATGTTCTACTCATTTTTATTATCTACAATTAAAAAAATCTTAGATATTGATGTCAAATATATTAATTACCTGATTAAGTGACAAAACTAATAAAAAATCTTATGAAAGTCCATATATATATGGGATGCCATATGATATTATGATGCATTCATACATTGTGGTATAATTGGATCAAACCAAATAAAATATCCATCACCCTACATACTATTTCTTTGTGGAAAGAGCATTTAAAATATACTTTTAGCAATTTTTAAACAAATAACACATTGTTATTATTAATTACAGTTACCAGCAGTACAACAGATCACTGTAACATTTCTCTGTGTAACTGAAACTTTGTACACTGTGAGTAACATTTTCTTTCTTATTCACAATTGTATTGAATCTGTAGAACAATATTGGAAAGATGGATCTCTTTCAATCCATGAAAATGATATATCTTCTAATATATTTAGGATTTTCCAAATGTGTTTTATTTTTTAATTGACAAATTTTATGACTATTTCTAGTACACATCATGATGCTTTGATAATGAATTTTATTAGTCTATTTTTCTTAGTATTATAAGAGGTTTATTTTGGTGCAGGCATCTGAAGGTTCAAGCCTAGGGGCCACATCTGTGGATGGCCTTTCTGTCAGAGCTCTGAGGTGATACAGGACATCACATAGCAAGAGATGGGGAGTGCATGTATATCTTCTGCATCTTCTTGTGAGGCCACCAGAGTTCAGTTTTTGGTGCTTTATGCTCATTACCTTATCTACCCTAATCACCTTATTTAATTTATCAAAGGCCCCACCTCCAAGCACCATAGTTGGATTAAGTTTCTACCCTCAATACCATTAACATGATTTTGGGGACTTAACTCCTGCATGATTTTTTATATATATACATTCAAGAAGGGGTAAATCGACCTAACCAATATATACATACCTCACCTTTTCATCATTTGTGTGTGTGTGTGTAGGGTAAGAATGCAAGATATATTCTCTCAGAAGTTTTGAAGAGAGGATAAATCAAGTTAGTCAACACATGCATACCTCACATACTTATGATTTTTTGTGGTAAGAGTAATTTTCTTATCCATTTTCAAATATACAATGCATTGCTATTAACTATAGTCGCCAACTTATATATTAGAGCTTGCACTCTTTCTTGTAGCTGAAATTTTATATTCATTGGCCAACACTTCTACTAGTCTCTGGTAACCATCATTCTACTCTCTGCTTCTATGAGTTCCTCTTTTTTAAGATTATCTATATAAGTGAGACTATGTGGTATGGCTTTCTCTGCTTAGCTTAACTTCCTCCAGGATTATCCATGTTGTCACAAACCATTGTTATTTCCTTTTTTAAAAAAAAGGCTGAATGTTATTCCATGGCCAGTGTGTATGTATGTATGTATGCATAAATTTTCTTCATTTATCAATTGATAGACAATGACATTGGTTCTATACCTCAGCTATTCTGAATAATGCTATAATAAACATGGGAGTATAGATACACATCTCTTCCACATACTTTTTGATAGTAGCCATTCTAACAGGTGTGAGGTGATATCTCATTATGGTTTTTACTGATGATTTTGAGAATTTTGTATACCTGTTGGCCATTTGTATGTCTTCTTTCTAGAAATGACTACTCAGGTCTTTTCCCCATTTCTTAATATTGTTTTCCTATTATTGAGTTGTTTGAGTTTTATTTAGCTTTCCACAAAATCAAATCATAGCTTTATCAATCTTTTCTAGTGCTTTTATAGTTTTTATTTCATTTATTTTTGCTCTGGTCTTTGTTATTTTTTTCCTTTGGCTAACTTTGGGCTTAATTTGTTTGTTTGTTTGTTTGTTTGTTTCTAGTTCCTTAAGATGTTAGGTTGTTTATTTGAGACCTTTCCTTTTCTATTCCTCCTCCTCCTCCTCCTCCTCCTCCTCCTCCTCCTCCT
>PVJS01017480.1:0-36103 GCA_004027185.1 Glis glis
AAAAAAAAAAAAAAAAAAAAAAAAAAAGAGAGATGGAGCCTATAAAGTAGATAATGGGGTGGCTGTGATGCCAGCAACATCCCTAAAGCAAAACAAAACAACAACAACAAAAAACAGTCTCTAGAGGTGACTTTCTGCCAGCAAGCACCACTGTGCAAGGTTCTGTCACCAGACTCCTCCCTAAGGCTTTAGTCAGCCACAAGTGGTCTCTGCCAAGGAACTCCCCAAACCACTCAAAGAAGTCCCAGGTGGGTGCCCTCAGTTCTGAATGTCCTTTAAAACACAATTTTAAAACTCTTAGGATTTGCATCTTCTTGTGTGTGTGGTACTAGGGATTGAGCCCAAGGGCACTCTACCATATAAATACACCCCCAGGTCCCCCTTTTTTCTTGCAGTACTAGGGATTGAACCCAGGGGCATTCTACCTCTGAGCTATACCCCCAGCCCTATTTTTTATTCTTTATTTTGAAACAGGGTCTCACTAAGTTGCGGAGGGCCTCACTAAGTAGCTGAGGCTGACTGCGAACCCCAATCCTCCAGTCTCAGCCTCCCAGGTACTGGGATTACAAGCGTGTGCCACCATGCCCGGTTTCCAGCCCTTTTTATTTTTTGTTTTGAAACAGGATCTCACTAGGTTGCTGAGGGTGTTGCTACTTTGCAGAGGCTGTCCTCGAACCTGTGATCCTCCTGTCTCAGCCACCCAAGTACTAGGATTACAGGCTTGTACCACCACACCTGTGGTTTTTGTTTTTTGTACTGGGAACTGAACTCCAGGGGCAGCCAGCCCTATTTTATTTTTTATTCTGAAACAGGGTCTCCCTAAGTTGCTGAGAGTTGCCTTGAACCTGCAATCCTCCTGTCTCAGCCTCCCAGAATTTGCATTTTTTTTTTTTTTTTGGTACTGGGGATTGAACCCAGAGGCATTCTACATCCGAGCTACATCCCTAGCCCTATTTTTTTATTCTTTATTTTGAAACAGGGTCTCACTAAGTTGTGGAGGGCCTCACGAAGTAGCTGAGGCTGGCTGTGAACCTGCATCCTCCTGTCTCAGGCTCCCAAGTACTGGGATTACAAGTGTGCATGTACCACCACACTGGGCCAGAATTTGCATCTTAAAGATAACTTTCACATCTAAGTTTTCTTATGTAGGTTGAATAGATCCTTAATGGTAACTTTTTTTTTTTTGGTGGTGGTACTCAGGATTGAACCCAGGGGTAGTCTACCTCTGAGCTACACCCCCAGCCCTGTTTTATTTTACTTTTTTTTTTAGTTTGAAACAGGGTCTCACAAAGTTGCTGGGACTGGCTTTGAACGTGCGATTCTCCAGTCTCAGCCTCCCGAGTACTGGATTACAGGCTTACAAGCGGGTGTACTACCATACCCAGGAAGGATAACTTTTTTTGTTATTTGTTTTTACAGCACTGGGGATTGAACCCAAGGGCATTCTAAGGAGCTACACCCCCACTTATTTTTATTTTGAAACAGGGTCTCTCTAAGTTGCTGAGGACCTTGCTAAATTGCTGAGGCTAGCCTGGAACTTGCGATCCTCCTGTCTCAGCCTCCCAGGTACTGGGATTACAGGCACACACCACCAAGCCTGGCTAAAGATAACTTTTACAACAATTTTTTTTCTTTATAGGGTACTGGGGATGGAAACTAAGGGGCATTCTACCTCTTAGCTACACCCCCCAGACCTGTTTTATTTTGAAACAGGGCCTTACTAAATTGCTGAGGCTGGCAGCAAACCTGAAATCCTCCTGTCTCAGACTCCCAAATACTGTTATTACTAACTTGCGCCACCACACCCAGCTACAATTACTCTTATGTAGGCCCACTTTCTTATAATCTTTCTCATACTATTAATTAAATAAGTAGGTCCTTTGGGTTACCCTTGATGTATCAATTCATTCAATTTATTTTTTCTATAGATTTAGTTTTCTAATAAAAACAAAGTATGATTCCTAGCATACAGGAATCTCAAAGGATAGAAACTGTGTGACCAAGGTCTACACCAATCAAACAGCATAACTGATGTATAACACCAAGAAGTTGATGACCACACACAGAAAAACCAGCAAAAAAAAAAAGCAAAATATGATCTGTGGGAACACAATGATAAACTGGACAAATAAGCTTTATTCCTGGTGCAGGTACAAACCTGCTACATTTTAATTTTTAATCTTTGTGAAACTTTTTTTTTTTGCTGTACCTGGGATTGAACCCAGGGGCGTTTTACCTCTGAGCTACACCCCCCCCCGCCCTATTTTTTATCCTTTATTTTGAAACCGGATCTTATGAAGTTGTGGAGGGCCTCACTAAGTAGCTGAGGTTGGCCGAGAACCCGGATCCTCCAGTCTCTGCCTCCTGAGTACTGGGATTACAAGCGAGTACTGGGATTACAAGCGTGCGCCACCACGCCCGCCATGAAACTTATTTTAAATTATAAACTATGCCACTTGTCATCCACAATTTCATAAGTAAAACTGAGAACACACAAAAAATGAAATAGATTACATTAGATAATTAAAGGTGATTTTACTTCTGCTACTTCATCAACACTATTGCATTTATTTACTTAGTGCAGTTTTACTGGGGAGGAAGGGTGTAGGTACATTTAGTAGGGTTCAAAAATGAGATATTGAACGCTTACATATGGAGGCAGACTGCTTCCAGGACCTGCAGATTGAGATTATATACAGTGGACCTGACAACTTTAATTTTCCTTATAAACTTAACATAGTTTTCTTCCCGAGTTGACACATCAATTGCCACAGGACACTATATTAAGGTACTAGAACATATGAGGAAAAAACAAGAAGAGAAAACTCCAGCAATTCAACAGAGAAAGCTTTTTAATGATGCAAGAAGACTTAAAGACAGAGTAAATGTAAATATCTGATCTGTTTAACTTCTTTTCCCGCCTATGGGAGATGTGGAACTTTGCTACAATGATCTAAACTCAAAGAAAGTATGAAGACTCAATGTATGCGACTTAATGCTGAACTCGGATACAGGAAGTCAGCTACTAAAGAGTAGTTACATTAGACACAGATATTTATAAACCATCTGCATCGAGTGACCCAGGTTCAATTACAACATCAACCCTCACATTTCAGCGTATGGGCAAATTACCAGTTGAGTCAAGAATAAATTCATACTGCCCTACTGGCGCTTTAGATTGGATTGCACAATCCCGGGGGAGAATCGTCTTCTTCTAGCCCTAGAGCATCAGGTACTAAATGGTGTAGGAAGTTAACGTCAGGACGCTGAAGTGGGAGGCAAACTCCGGGATTGCCTGAGCAAACGCAGACAACCCATACGCCCGAATTTAGAAGTTTGTCACGTCACTTAAAATCAGAGTGAAATTAAGTTTCGGTCTCTTTGAGATCTCTGAGCGCACAAGTCAGACTGCTATCGCTCAAGAGGCTGGGGAGTACAAGTCTGACTGCAGAAAAACTACTTGGTGCGGAACTCGCATCTTTTCCGCTCACCATGGGGGACAGATCGCGCTGGGCGTGGAGCCCTGGCGCGAGTTTGGGGGCGCAAAGGGGCCCGGCGGGGGCGGCGAGCGCGCGTCCCCCCGCCCGCTCGGGCGGCGTCGAGGCGCGAGCAGCTCAGCCAGCCTTGCAGAGGGAGCTCTCGGCAACTCTGGGGTCCCTCTGCTCGCAGCCGCAGCAGCGCCGCCTGCGCCACTCGGCGGAGACGGAGACCAGCGGCGGCGACGCGCGGACTGGGAGCGACTGCCGAGCAGCAGAGCGGCTGGGGACGCACGCAGGACGGCCGGGTAGGTTCCGGGACCGGGAGGACTGGAGGATGGGCAGCCCAAGACGCGTCGGCCGGGGTCCGACACCCATACGGCTTGGGGCCCCGGCTGCGCGTGCGGCGGCAGAGGGTCCGGACCCTTGAGCGAAACCAGCGCGCAAGCCGGGGCGCGGATGTTAAGTCTCGGTAGGGCCACCCGCCGCGGGAGGGGCGGAGGGCAGAGGGCGGGCCGCGGCCGGGAGATCAGCCGGGCCAAGAACCGGCCTCGAGGGCAAAGACAAAGGAAGGAAAATGGAGTCGCCGGGCGCGCGGGCCTCTGTCGCCGCCGCCGCCCGCGGCCTAGCGTGCTGCCAGGAGGGAGGCCTAGCATGCGAGCGTGGAGGGGGGGCGGCCGGGCCGCGGCGGCGACGAGCAATGGCGGCGGCCGCGCCGCAGCAGGGACGGTAGAGGGAGACAAACACCCCCCGGCGGCGGCGCTGGCGCCGGGCTGCAGCCAGCGCCGACCGGAGCGGCCCCATCGTGACACCTAGAGGCGGCCCGCGAAACCTCCTCCACCCTGGGCCCCCTTACCTCCGCGCCACACCCCCCGCGGCGCCCGCTCCGCCGCCGCTCCACCGCTCCCGCCACCGGGCGTCCCTGGCCAGCTCCGCGTGCCCGCACCGGCTACCGCTGTCGCCGCTGCCGCCAAAGAAGCAGCTCCGCGCACGGTTTAATCGCTCCACAGGCTCGGACACAAAATGGCGGCGGCGCGGTGTAGTGCGCCTGCGTCGGCGCTGCCGGGGCCGCGGGTGCTGATAAGGGAAGGGACGGGTGGGGGGGCCGGCCGGGCGGCGAGTGGAGGGCGGGGGAGGAAAGGTGAGGGGAGGGGTTGGCGCAGGGCAGCATGGGAGGCGGCCCCGGGCGCCAACTTTCAAAAGCGGGCGCGATGGCGTCACGGGACGCGCCGCGAGTCGCGTAGTCACGCTGCACGCGCCCTCCCGCGCCCTCGCCCGGTCGCGCGTGGGTTCTGCTGGCGCCTGGGCTTCCCAGCTCCTGCTGGGTGGGGCTTCCTGGGCGGTGGCCGCCGCCTCTGGGCGGGCCCTGATTCCGGCCTGTTAGACCTGGTTCCTTAGCTGCTTGTCTGTCGTCCCCTGAACTTCTAAAGGTTTGGGGGGGTGGGGGTGGCTGGAGGAAGCGCGCGCGGGGCTGGGCCGTGGGGCCGAGGCGGTTTCTGGGCCCGGCCCCGCCCAGTCTCCGCCCCAGCCGAGCCCGATCCGCCCTCCCAAGGCTACACAGCTGCCGGCCACTGAGTAAGGCCCGGTCGGTCTCCGCGCGCTCCCAGCACTTCGGGCACAGTCCCGCGCCTGAGAGCGATGGCAATAAAGCACTGTCCTTGTTCAGCGGCTCTTGGTGATCTCCCCGTCCTAGAAGAGGGCGAGGGCCTCCTGGGTGTCCCTAGACCATTTCAGCCTGGAGAGACAGCGGAAGACCAGACCTGACACTTTTATACGACCATAGCAGTCGCCTTTTGCAGAAAGGACTCTATTTGGCGCGGCATAATTCTGTATTTTAAGACGTGTATATCTTCACCCCAGAGCTGTTAAGTTCCCTGTGGGCGGAGTCATTCAGCCCCTCCCCTCTCCAGGAGGAGCCTGCGGACACTGCCCAACCTGCCTTGAAGTTGACTGAGGCAGATTGCTAGGTGTTTGGTTGATTACTTTAGGGGAATGTAACTAATATCCCAATTCCATTGCTTTAGATATCGGAAATAAACGCACCCAGCATTAAGGAATTATCTTCTGCTCCATCCAAACGATTGCACTGTTGTGAGAATGTGGGCCCAATATTGACAGATACTGTTTTTCCCCCAAAGGTGTGTGTGTTTGTGTTTTTCTGGGGATTGAACCCAGAGGTATTCTACCTTCGAGCTACACCGCCAGCCCAATTTTATTTCTTATTTGGAAACAGAGTCTCGCTAGGTTAATGAGAGTCTCACTACTTGATGAGGCTGGCCGTGAACCAGAGATCCTCCTGTCTCAGCCTCCCAAGTACTGGGATTACAGGCGTGCACCACCACGTCCGGCTCCCCGAAGGTGTCCCCCCACCCCGGTACTGGGGATTGAACCCAGGGGCATTCTATCTCCAAGCTATACCCCCATCCCTATTTTTTTTTTTCGGTACCGGGGATTGAACGCAGGGGCGTTCTACCTCCGCGCTACGCGCCCGGCCCTATTTTTTATACTTTATTTTGAAACCGGGTCTCACGAAGATGCGGAGGGCCTCACTAAGTGGAGAGAGAGAAAGAGACAGGGAGAGAGAGAGAGAGACAGGGAGGGAGAGAGAGAGAGAGAGAGCTGAGGCTGGCCGCGAACCCGGATCCTCCGGTCTCCGCCTCCCAAAGTACTGGGATTACAAGCGTGCGCCACCACGCCCGGCCCATCCCTATTTTTTATTCTTTGTTATGAAACAGGATCTCACTAAGTTGCTGGGGGCCTCACTAAGTAGGTGAGGCTGGCTGTGAACCTGCGATCCTCCTGTCTCGTGGGGGTGTAGCTCAGAGGTAGAATGCCCCTGAGTTCAATCCCCGGAACCACCAAAAAATATATATATATAAAATATAAAAATGGATTTTAGCCGGGCGTGGTGGTGCACACTTGTAATCCCAGTACTTGGGAGGCTGAGACTGGAGGATCAAAGTTTCCCAGCAAGCCTCAACAATTTAACAAGCCCCCCTCCCACCCTTACCCCCCCACCCTGTAAGTTAGACCCTGTTTCAAAATAAAAAATACAATAGGGTTGGGGGTGTAGCTCAGAGGTAGAATGCCCCTGGGTTCAATTCTCAATACCAATAAATAAAAAATTTAAAAATGTAAAATCTCCAGATTTTTATTTTTATCTATTTATTTATTTATTTATTTTGGTACTGCAGATTGAACCCAGGGGCATTCTACATCTGAGCTACACCCCCAGCCCTATATTTTATTCTTTATTTTGAAACAGGGTCTCACTCAGTTGCAGAGGGCCTCACGAAGTAGCTGAGGCTGGCCGTGAACCTGCGATCCTCCGGTCTCCACCTGCCAAGTACTGGGATTACAAGCGTACACCACCACGCCTGGCTAATCTCCAGATTTTTAGATGTTGGCAACTAAATTGGATGTTTTTAAACTTAATGAGTTGATTCAACCATAAATGTGGGCTGTCAGTTCATGACCCTTGACTTAGAGGAAAAAGAAGAGAAATTTCAAGACCAAGATCTGGGGCACTCCAGTGTTAGGGTAATGGAGAGGGAGGCTAAGAAGGAACAGCCAGGAAGACAGAAGGAAATCTAGAATGTTGAATTGTGTAATCCAAGGGCAGAGAGGTTTCAGGTAGTAGAGGAAGCGTCAACTGTCTAATGCTGCTAAGAATTCTGGTAAACAGGCCAGAGACTTGGCTATTGAATTACTTACCTTGGTGGTCACTGGAGAATCATCAGTACCTTGGACTGATTCATGTGGGTCAGTTGGGGATGTTGACTAGAATGGGTTGATGAGTGAACAGGAAAGTGAAGGGATAGAGACATCACATGTAGGCAACCTGAGAGAGGTTTTTGTGAAGGGAGCAGAGAAACTTGGGGATAAGTGGAAGGATGTGAGGTCAAGGGAGGAGGGTTGTTTGTTGCAGTACTGAGTGGGAATCAAACCCAGGACCTTGAGCAAGTGTTCTACCACCAGACTACACCCTCCAGCCCAAAGGCGATGTTTTGTTTTGTTTTGTGGTACTGGGGATTGAACCCAGAGGCATTCTACCGCGGAGCTACACCACCAGCCCTATTTTTTATTTTATTTTGAAACAGGGTCTCGCTAGGTTGATGAAAGTTTCACTACTTGCTAAGGTTATCCTCAAACCTGTGATCCTCTTGTCTCAGCCTCCCAAGTACTGGGATTACAGGTGTGTACCATGACACCTGGCTAGAGGTGGCGCAGGCCTGCAATCCCAATATTTGGTAGGTTGAAACAGGAGGATAGAAGGTTTGAGACCAGCCTTGGCAGTTTAGGGAGGAGGCCCTCAGAAAATTAGTGAGACCCTGTTTCAATTTTTTTTTTGTGTGTGTGGTACTGGGGATTGAACCCAGGGACATTCTACCTCTGAGCTACACTCCCAGCCCAATCACAGGGTCTTACTAAATTGTGGGGGACCTCACTATGTTGCTGAGGCTGGCCACAAACCGGCAATCCTCCTGTCTCAGCCTCCCAAGTACTAGAATTACAAGCATGTGTCACCACACCCGGAATCAAAATTTAAAAAAATAAAAAGGGCTGAGGGTGTAGCTCAGAGGTAGAATGCCCCTGAATTCAATCCCCAGTACCAAAATAAATAAATAAAAATAAAAAAGCAAAAGATGGTAGAAACTGGGCATGGTGGCACATGCCTATAATCCCAGTACTTGGGAAACTGAGACAGGAGGATCACAGGTTCAAAGCCAGCCTCAGCAACTTAGCAAGACCCTGTTTATAAATAAAAAATAGGCCTTGGGTGTAACTCTGAGGTAGAATGTCCCTAGGTTCAATCCCCAACACCATAAAATAAATAAATACATATATAAATAAAATAGGGCTTGGGGTCTAGTTCAGAGATAGAATGTCCTGAGTTCAATCCCCAGTACCAAAAAAAGTCAAATAAAAGATGGTAGAGCTTTTTTTTTCTTTTTCTTTTTGTACTGGGGATTGAACCCAGGGTTGTTCTCCCTCTCAGCGACATCCCCAGCACCTTTTATTTTTGAAACAGGGTCTTGCTAAATTGTTGAGGCTGACCTCAACACTGTGAACCTCGTGTACCAGCCTCCCAAGTACTGGGATTACAGGAGTGTGCCACCAAACCCAGCCGATGGTAGAGTTTTTTTTTGTTTTTTGTTTTTTGTTTTTTTGTACTGGGGATTGAACCCTGGGCACTCTACCTCTGAACTACACCCCCAGCCCTTTTTTTTATTTTTTATTTTGAAACAAGGTTTCACTAAATTGCTGAGGCTGGCCTCAAACCTGTGATCTTCCTGTCTCAGCCTCCCAAGTACTGGGATTATAGGCATGCATCACCATACCTGGCAAATGGTAGAGTTCTTTAGCATGTTTATGCATCTTTGGGAATGGTACAGTGCTGAAGAAAGATGGGTTATAAAGGAGAAAGAGGGCTTGCTTGAGGCACAGAAGAATGAAATTCATGGGAGTATCTAAGGAAACAGGATTGACCTTGGATAGAAACAGGGATGCTTCCACTGATATAAAGGGTAACAAAGGTGAAGATGGTTATAAATGCAGGGAAGGGGAAAGCAAGTCCTTAGTAACACTAAGGTGGCATTGGGTACCCATTTGAAGTTTGTGATTATGAGTTTTAGTTAAAACAGATGGCATGATGCATGTTGTTGTTCTTTTTTGTTTTTGTGGTGCTGGAGATTGAACCCAGAGCCTTTGGCGAGCTAGGCAAGTACTCTACCACTGAGCTACATTCCCGGCCCCCAGTGCGTGGTTTTTCTCCAGCAACATTCAGCTGCTTGAGTGCAGATATAAAGAAAATGAATGAGAGCCAGCCGGGTGTGGCTGATACAAAAGCATCACAGGTTCAAAGCCAGCCTCAGCTACTTAGTGAGGCCCTCCACAATTTAGTGAGACCCTGTTTCAAAATACAGAATAAAAAATAGGGCTGGGGGTGTAGCTCAAGAGGTAGAATGCCCCTGGGTTTAATCCCCAGTACGGCAAAAAAAAAAAAAAGAAAAGAAAAGGGATGAGCCAGGTGTGGGGGTGCACACCTATAATCCCTAGGGGTACTTGGGAGGCTGAGACAGGAGGATAGCAGATTTGAAGCCAGCCTCAGCAACTTAGCAAGACTGTCAGCAATTTAGCAAGATCCTGTTTCCAAATAAAAAAATAAAATAGCTTGGAGGTAGAATGCCTTTGGGTTAATCTGAAAGGAAGGAAGGAAGGAAGGAAGGAAGGAAGGAAGGAAGGAAGGAAGGAGAGAGAGAGAGAGAGAGAGAGAGAGAGAAAGAAAGAAAGAAAGGAAAGAAAGAAAGAAAGAAAGAAAGAAAGAAAGAAAGAAGAGAGAGAGAAAGAAAGAAGGAAGGAAGAAAGAAGAAAAGAAAAGAAAGAAAACAAAAGAAAGAAAAGTAAAAAGGGGTGGTGGTGGTGGTGCACACTTGTAATCCCAGTACTTGGAGACTGAGACAGGAGAATTACAGGTTCAAGGACAACCTCAGCAACATAGCAAGACTCTCAGCAACCTAGCAAGACCTGGTTTTAAAACAAAAACTAAAATGGGCTGAAGGTATAGCTCGGAGGTTAGGTTCAATCCCTCCCACCACACATAAGAAGGGGGGTAGACTTTGGTTTTTCAACAATAAGACCCAAATTTTCTCACTCCTAATCCCAGTTGCAGCTGGGCATGGTGGTACACACTTGTAATCCCAGTACTTGGGAGGCTGAGACAGGAGGATCACAGGTTCGCGTCCAGCCTCAGCAATTTAGTCAGGTACTCCACAATTTAGACCCTGTTTCTTTCTTTTTTTTTTTTTTTTCCGGTACTGGGGATTGAACCCAGGTGCATTCTACCTCCAAGCTACACCCCCAGCCCTATTTTTACTCTTTATTTTGAAACAGGATCTCACTAAGTTGCGGAGGGCCTCACTAAATTGAGACTAAGTAGCTGAGGCTGGCCACAAATCTGCGTTCCTCCTGTCTCAGCCTCCCAAATACTGGAATTACAAGTGTGTGCCACCATGCCTGGCTTAGACCCTATTTCAAAATAAAAAATAAAATAGGACTGAGGATGTTGCTCAGAGGTAGAATGCCCCTGAGTTCAATCTCCAGTACTACAAAAACAAAACTAATCCCAGTTACTTGCCTTAAATTAGATACTATCCTAGACAGAAGGATTACAGGTTTGAGGCCAGCCTTGGCAATTTAGTGAGACCTTGTTTCAAACTAAAAAATAAAAAGGGCTGGGGGTATAGCTCAGAGGTAGAAAGCCCCTGGGTTCAATCCCCAATATACACACACAAAAAAATACTATTCTAGAAATGTGTGAAATATTTAAAGATTTTACATGTGACCCCTCTTTTTCTAGAAACCAAATTATTCCATTTGTCTCTTATGTACACATTAAAAAATGAGCATAAAATGAGACCTATTTAGAGAAGAAAATTTCCAAATAGATACCTCTGGGATATTTGCATTTTGCATTCCCTTTGCTAAAGAGAATAGTGTCCAGTATACTTTGGAACTTCGGTACTACAAACAGTAATAATGCTGACTTAATCTCTAGCTTTTGGGCTGGGGATATAGCTCAGTGGTAGAATGCTTGCCTAGTATTTCTGAGGCCCTGGGTTTGATCCTCAGCACCACAGACAAAAATAAATACATCCAAGCTGGGTGTGGTGGCACATGCTTGTAATCCCAGTACTTGGAAGGCTGAGACAGGAGGATCATAGGTTCGCGGCCAGCCACAGCTACTTAGCTGTGAGGCCCTCCTCATGTTTCAAAATAAAGAATAAAAAATAGGGTTGGGGGTGTAGACCAGAGGTAGAATGCCCCTGGGTTGAATCTCCACAAAAATAAATAAACAAACAAACAAACATACATCTGTGGGTTTTTTTCTCCCACCTCAATATTGGGATTGAACCCAGTGGTGCTCTACCACTGAGCTACATCCCCAGCCCTTTTTATTTTTTATGTTGAAATGGGGTCTTGATGCATTGTCCAGGCTGGCCTTGAACTTGAGATCCTCCTGTCACAGCCTCCTGAGTTGCTAGGATCACAGGCATGTACCACCATGCCCAGCAGTGTCTTTTTATTCTAGTACCTTTCTCTAAGACTTTGCCTCAAATCTTTTTTTTTTTTTTTTTTTTTTTTTTTTTGGTGGTGCTAGGGATTGAACCCATGGGCAGTCTAACCTCTGAGCTACACCCTCAGCCCTATTTTATTTTTTATTTTGAAACAGTCTTACTAGGTTGCTGAGAGTCTCACTACTTGCTGAGGCTGGTCTCGAAACTGCGATCCTCCTGTCTCAGCTTCCCAAGTACTGGGATTACAGGCATGTACCACCATGCCAGTTATACCTCAAATCATCTTAACTGTAAGCTACAAGAATATCTTCTACAGTTTTGTGGGCAAATGTAAGATAGTGTGTTTCGAGGGAAAAAACTTCAACTATATTTACAACCGTATATTATATTAACTATATTTACAACTATATAACTTTTGAGGCATCAGTTAGAAGCCAGGAATGAGGTCCAACTAGTTTAGGAGCCTGCTTTCTAAAGATGAACCTATGAGCTACTCTGATTTAGAAGGGTAAGAAAAAGCCGGGAGTGGTGGCACATGCTTGTAATCCCAGTATTTAGGAGACTGAGACAGGAGGATCGCAGGTTCGAGGACAGCCTCAGCAAATAGTAAGACTTTCATCAACCTAGCGAGACCCTGTTTCAAAATAAAATAGGGCTGGGGTGTGGCTCAGAGGTAGAATACCCCTGAGTTCAATCCCGTGTCCCCCAAAAAAGAAAAGAAAATGCTGAAAATTACTGGGAAAAAACAAAAGAATATATTTTCCTTGTAGGAAATCCTGATGTGTCCTACTTTGTAGAATCAGTTCAAAAGATGAAGGAAAGGAAAGCCAAACCAAAAAGGATAGGATATTTCAGGTTGAAAAGAAAAACTGAGAATGAATAGTGATGTGCTTAGGGCCTGTGAAACAGTTGGGATGACAAAAATAAGGGCAGGTTTGTTCCCTAAAGTACTAACCCAGACTACACTACCCATGAGAACTGAGGACCCGCTCTGTGACTTATAAAGGGTAGTTTTACATCATTATCCCAAGAGGTGGTACAGACTGGAAATATACATAGGTTTAGTGTTGCAGAGTTGTTGTGCAAGGGAGATAGGAGATTTAAAGTACACCCTCATCTTTTCCTTTTTCTTTTTTTTTTTTTTTGTAATGGGGATTGAGCCCAGGGGTGTTCTACCTCTGAGCTACACCCCCAGCCCTTTTTATTTTTTATTTTGAAACAGTGTGCCAGCATGGTGGTGCACTTGTAATCCCAGTACTTGGGAGGCTGAGACAGGAGGATCGCTGGTTCACGGCCAGCCTCAGCTACTTAGTGAGACCCTGTTTCAAAATAAAGAATAAAAAGCCGGGTGTGGTGGCACACGCTTGTAATCCCAGTCCTTGGGAGGCTGAGACAGGAGGGTCGTAGGTTTGTGGCCAGCCTCAGCTACTTAGTGAGGCCTTCCACAACTTAGTGAGATCCTGTTTTAAAATAAAGAATGAGGCCGGGCATGGTGGCGCACACTTGTAATCCCAGTACTTTGGGAGGCAGAGACCGGAGGATCCGGGTTCGCGGCCAGCCTCAGCGCGCTCTCTCTCTCTCTCCGTCTCTCTCTCTCTCTACCTAGTGAGGCCCTCCGCAACTTCATGAGACCCGGTTTCGAAATAAAGTATAAAAAATAGGGCCAGGGGTGTAGTGTGGAGGTAGAACGCCCCTGGGTTCAATCCCCGGTACCGCAAAAACCCGGTACCGCAAACAAAAAATAAATAAAATAAAATAAAGAATAAAAAATAGGGCTGGGGGTGTAGCTCAGAGGTAGCATGCCCCTGGGTTCTATCCCCAGTACAAGCAAGCAAGGAAGGAAGGAAGGGAAGGAAAGGAAGGAAGGAAGACACCAGCTCGAGCCAGTGTTCTTAACTCTGGCAAAAGGCATGTTGTTTTCCTGTAGGAGAGCAGCCTGGAAAGCCAAATTACTAGAAAGCTTTTGATGAACAGTTAATTAGATTGAGATAGTTGTATAATTTTTTTTTTTTTTGCGGTACCGGGGATTGAACACAGGGGCGTTCTACCTCCGCGCTACGCCCCCGGCCCTATTTTTTTATGCTTTATTTTTGAAACTGGGTCTCACGAAGTTGCAGAGAGCCTCACTAGGTAGAGAGAGAGAGAGAGGAGAGAGGAGAGAGAGAGAGAGATATATATAGATCACCCGCGCGCATGCGCGTTGAGGTTGGCCAGATCCTCCGGTCTCCGCCTCCCAAAGTACTGGGATTACAAGCGTGCGCCACCACGCCCGGCTTAGTTGTATAATTTAAATACTGTCACCCTCTCTGGATGCAGGAGTCAGATTGTCTTGGATTCAGGTCTTGTCTTGCCTCCTTACTAATTGATCAGATGAATTAATAACAACTCATCTACAGATTTCTATAAGAAGATTGTAATTATATAATGGTAAAGATTAAACAAGCAAATACTAGTAAAGCTTCTGGCATAGCTCTTGGTACTAGTAATGATACAATAAATGGAAATTATTGTTCTTTCATTTTATGCTTCCGATTTCCTACCTTCACTCCCAACTCTACCTTCTTTTTTTCTTTTTTTGGTACTAGGGATTGAACCCAGGGACATTCTACCTCCAAGCTGCACCCCCAGCTCTATTTTTTTTCTTTATTTTGAAACAGGGTCAGCCAGGCGTGGTGGTGCACGCTTGTAAACCCAGTACTTGGGAGGCTGAGACAGGAGGATTGCAGGTTTGCAGTCAGCCTCAGCTACTTAGGCCCTCTGCAACTTAGTGAGACCCTGTTTCAAAATAAAGAATAAAAAATAGGGCTGGGGCTGTAGCTCAGAGGTAGAATGTCCCTGGGTTCAATCCCCAGTACCGCAAAAAAAAAAGAAACAGGGTCTCACTAAGTTGCTGAGGCTGGCCTGGAACCTGCGGTCCTCCTGCCTCAGCCTCACAAGTACTGGGATTATAGGCAAGCACCTATAGGCAGATCCACCTTCTGATGAACTTGTTCTTTCTAGATTCACTAATAGAATCAGTTAATATTTGACTAGGTTTTCCCTTGGCCTTGGAGACAGGAAAAGGAATACTTTGTGCTGTCATTCTCAGAGCAATTGTGTGTGTGTGTGTGTGTGTGTGTTACTTACTGGGGACTGAACCCAGAGGCATTCTGCCTGAGCTACACCCACAGCCCCATTTTATTTTTTATTTCTCAGAGCAATTCCGTGTGTGTGTGTGTGTGTGTGTGTTAGTTAGTTACTGGGGATTGAACCCAGAGGCATTCTGCCTGAGCTACACACCACAGCCCTTTTTTATTTTTTATTTTGAAACAGGGTCTCATAGCCAGGCGTGGTGGCGCACGCTTGTAATCCCAGTACTTGGGAGGCTGAGACAGGAAGATCTCAGGTTCAAAGACAGCCTCAACAATTTAGTGAGGCTCTCAGCAACTTAGCAAGACCCTGTTTCCAAATAAAAAATAAAATAGGTCTGGGGGTGTAGCCTGGAGGTAGAAGGCCCCGGGGTCTCATCCCCAATACCACAAAAAAAGAAAAAGAAAGAAAGAAACAGGGCCTCACTAAGTTGCAGAGGACCTCACTAAGTTGCTGAGGCTGGCCTCTCACCTGTGATCCTCCCGTCTCAGTCTCCCAAGTACTGGGATTACAGGTGTGCGTCACCACACCCAGCTCAATTCTATTTCTGAGATCGATCCTTGGCTCCTTTTTTGTTCCATATAAAACTTGGAGTAATTGTGATCATTTAGGAGTTTGGGGTTTTTTAACACTTTTGGCCTAATAATCAACAAATGAAGGGGAATTGTGTTGATTTTCTAAGTAACAAGGGACAATAATATTCCCTTTGGTATAATGTCTAAAAGTTACACATGAAGCCAGGCGTGGTGGCACATGCCTATAATCCCAGTACTTGGGAGACTGAGACAAGAGGATCACAGGTTCGAAGCCAGCCTTGGCAACTTAGTGCGGTTGTCAGCAACGTAGCAAGACTGTTTCAAAATAAAATAAGGCTGGGTTGTACCTCAGAGGTAAAATGCCCCTGGTTTCAATTTGCAACACCACACACACAAAAAAAAAGAACGGTCATGGTGGTGCATACTTGTAATTCCAGTACTTGGGAGTCTGAAACAGGAAGATCGCAGGTTCAAGGACAGTCTTAGCAAGTAGTGAGACTCATCCACCTAGTGAGACCCTGTTTCAAAATAAAAATTAAAAAATAGGGATGGGGGTGTAGCTCGGAGGTTCAATCCCCAGTACAAAAAAAAAAAAATTAAAGTTACATGTGAATCTTCCTCTTGTCTTTGTACTTATTGAAGACTTGTGTGAGACATGGTCCAGTTCAGCAAATATTTCTTTTCTTTTTGCAGAGTTGGGGATTGAACCCAGGGCCTCATGCCTGCTACCCAAACACTCTGCCTCTGAGCTACATCTCCAAACCCAGTTCAGCAAATATTCATTGAGTACCGACTGTGTGCAGCACCTTGTTTTAGGCACTAGAGATTCAAAGATGATTCAAGATGTGTTTCCTGCCATTGAACTCAAATGTTTAACTAGTAAAACTGGTTAAAAAATTAATGCAGTAAACTGAGTGTGGTGGCACACACCTGTAATCCCAGGACTTGGGAGGCTGAGACAGGAGGATCACAGATTCAAGGCTGGCATGGAGTAAGTTAGTGAGACCATGTTTCAAAATGAAAAATAAAGCCAGGTGTGGTGGCGCATGCTTGTAATCCCAGTACTTGGGAGGCTGAGACCAGAGGATCTGGGTTCGCTGCTAGCCTCAGCTACTTAGTGAGGCCCTCCGCAACTTAGTGAGACCCTGTTTCAAAAGAATGAATAAAAAATAGGGTTGGGGTGTAGTTCGGAGATAGAATGTCCCTGGGTTCAATACCCAGTACCGCAAAAAAAAAGGGGGCCTGGGGTGTAGCTTTCAGGTAGAATGCTCCTAGGTTCAATCCCGAGTACCAAAAAATAAATAATAATAATGCAATAATTCTCTTTTTAAATTTTTATTTAGTCGTTTATTTTTGGTACTGGAGATTAAATTCACAGGCATTCTACCACTGAGCAACACTCGATCTCTAGTTTACTTTTTATTTTGAAACAGGGTGTCATAGCCAGGTGTGGTAGCACACACTTGTAATCCCAGTACTTGGGAGGCTGAGACAGGAGGATCCCAGGTTCGCAGCCAGCCTCAGCAGCTAACTTAGCGAGGCCCTACACAACTCAGGGAGACGCTGTTTCCAAGTAAAAAATAACATAGGGTTTGGGGTGTAGCTCGGAGGTAGAATGCCCCTGGGTTCCCTGCTACTACAAAAAGAAAAAAAGAAACAAGGTCTTCTTAAATTACAATGCACTAGCCTTTAAACCTGCAATCTTCCTGTCTTAGCCTCCCAAGTACTGAGATTACAGGCCATGCCTAGCTTTGTTTCTCCAATTTGTATGTGATTTGTTTAGGGGGAAAAAGGGTTTCTGCCCTAAACCAAGTTGGACAGTAATGTTTCAATTCCAAAGGAAGGATTTGAGTGTTATTGTTGTTGTTGTTGTTTTCTTTTTTGTGGTACTGGAGATTGAACCCAGGGGTATTCTACCTCTGAGCTACACCCCAGCTCTATTTTATTTTTTATTTTGGAACAGGGTCTCACTAAATTGCTGAGGCTGGCCGCGAACCTGAGATCTTCCTGTCTCAGCCTCCCAAGTACTGGGATTACAAGTGTGCGCCACCACACCTGGCCAAGGAAGGGTTTTAATGGTGGAAATTTCAAGAAGATAGCAGAGGTATTTGGGATGGCTTGTTGTTAAGTATTTCCTGAGTAACTGCTCAGGACCCAGGTTTATGCTGTAGGCTAGGTAACACCACAGATAAAATATGGTGCTAAAGGGTGGTGTTTCGAGTTTCCAGACTTCTTCTGCATTGAACATGTGGTACTCTCATGCTCAATTTTTTTTTTTTTTTTTTTTTTTTTTTTTTTTTGGCGGTACCGGGGATTGTTCGAACCCAGGGGCATTCTACCTCCGCACTACACTCCCGGCCCTATTTTTTATACTTTATTTTGAAACCGGGTCTCACGAAGTTGCGGAGGGCCTCATTAAGTAGAGAGAAAGAGAGAGAGAGAGACAGGGAGAGAGAGGGAGCTGAGGCTGGCCACGAACCCGGATCCTCCGGTCTCCGCCCCCCCGAAGTACTGGTATTACAAGCGTGTACCACCACGCCCGGCTCAAAATATTTTTGGATTGCTTTTTGAAATAAGAGTAGAACATCAGTTGGGGAGCTGGATATAGGGAGCCTAGAGTTAGATTTTAGAGGCAATTATGAAAGGATATTTTTTGATCACTCCTACTGTGTATCTAGCCTTGGGTGCTGGGGATAATAAAGGGAGATGCAACCTGATTAAACAGAAAATTGCCTGGCCCCATGCCAGATCTGCTGAATTTGAACCTCCAGGGAAGTTCTCAGGTGAATCTTAGAACCAAGTAAGTTGGAAAAACCTAACCTGATTTCATTTATAAGAAATATCCAGAATAGGAAAATCTGTAGATACAGAAAATAGATTAGTGATTGCCTAGTACTGGGTGTGGATGTAGGGGAGAAAGTAGAGGGCCTGGGAATGATAGCTAAGGGGCACAGTGTTTCTTTTTGGGTTGATGAAAATATTCTAAAATTGTGATGTTGAACAATTCTGAATATACTAAAAGCCATTGAATTATACACTTTATTTATTTATTTATTTATTTATTTTTTTGCGGTACCGGGGATTGAACGCAGGGGCGTTCTACCTCCGTGCTACGCCCCCCGTCCTATTTTTTTTATGCTTTTTATTTTTGAGACCGGGTCTCACGAAGTTGCGGAGGGCCTCACTAGGTAGAGAGAGAGAGAGAGACAGAGAGAGAGAGGAGAGAGGAGAGAGAGAGATTGATCGATCGATTGCGCGCGCATGCGCGCTGAGGCTGGCCGCGAACCCGGATCCTCCGGTCTCCGCCTCCCAAAGTACTGGGATTACAAGCGTGCGCCACCACGCCCGGCGAATTATACACTTTAAATAGTTGAATTGCATGGTATGTGGATTCTCAATAAGGCTGTTTAAAAAACAACATGGAGCCGGGTGTGGTGGCACTTGCTTGTAATCCCAGTACTTGGGAGGCTGAGACAGGAAGATCGCAGGTTCGAGGACAGCCTCAGCAAGTAGTGAGAGACTCTCATCAACCTGAGACCCTGTTTCAAAATAAAAATAAAAAATAGGGCTAGGGATGTAGCTCAGAGGTAGAATGCCCCTGAGTTCAATCCCCAGTACCACACACACACACACACAAAAAAAAAACCATGGACCAGTGGGGTGTGATGGTGGACACCTGTATTCCCAGTATTTGGGAGGCTGAGACAAGAGGATCATGGGTTTGAGGCCAGTCTCAGCAATTTAGCAAGACCCTCAGCAACTTAGCGAGATCCTGTTTCAAAATAAAAAGGGCTGGGGGGTATAGCTCAGAAGTAGAATTGCCCCTGGGTTAAATTCCCAATACCAAAATAAGTAAATTAAATAAATAAAATAACAGGGACCAAGTTCCACAGGAAAGAACTCTTCCCCAGACCTGGGTGGTACTTGTTACCTAGTAGAATAGTCAGCAAATACTTATGAATATACCAGAGGTTACAAAATAAATAAGCAATTGTAATGGAGTGATTAGTATTATACCAGGCCAAGTGCAGGCTCCTGTGACAGGAGCAAATGGAGGTGCAACTTCAAAAGAAATGCCTGATGTCTAGGTTGAAGGCTGTCAGGTGAGCTGGCATGAGCAGGGCAATAAGGGGTGGTAATACTGGACCAGGGCAGGAGTGGTATCCGGCCCAGGGGCAAGAAAGTTCTTTAAGTGGTTCAGTGAGGCTCCAGTGCAGAGCAAGAAATTAGGTGCCAGAAATGAGGCTAGAGAGGGGAATAAATAAAAGGGCTTTGTGAGCCAGGTGAAGGGGGCTAGGATTTTCCCTGAAAAAGAGGGCCTGAAGTGGTAAATTTATGTTTTAGAAATCTCTCTGCATCATGGAGAATGGATCCAAGAGGGGCAAGACCAGAGGCAGGAAGCATGTAAGGAAGCAGTTTTAGTGTCTAGGTGAGAGGGTAACATGTCCTGAACCTGAGTAGTGCCAGTGTGGATAAAGAAGAGTAGACAGAGCTGGACATGGTGACACACCTGTAATCCCATTACTTGGGAGGCTGAGACAGGAGGACTGCAGGTTTGAGGCCAGCATACAGTAACTTAGTGAGACCCTGTTTCAAAATAAAAAAGGGCTGGGGGTGTAGCTCAGAGGTAGGACACCCCTGTATTCAATCCCCAGTAACACACACACACACACACACACACACACACACACACACGACAGAGTTTAGAAATATTTAAGGCATTTAATTGAGAGGATTCTGATGGCTGGGATGTGGGGACAGGAAAAAGTCAGAAATGAGGCCCAGTTTTATGGCTTGGGTACTTACATAGTTGGTGACCCCAAGAGCCCTGGAGAAGAAGCAGATTTCAAGATGTTGAGTTTAATTTTGAACATGGTGAGTTTGAAAGGCCCCAGATGTTCAAAAATGCCCCAGATGTTCAAAAGGAAGTTTCTAAGCCTGGCACCTTGGCACATGCCTTTAATGCCAGTACTTGGGAGATTGAGACAGAAGGATTGCAAGTTCAAGGCCAGCCTCAGCAACTTAGCAAGCCCTTGTTTTAAAACAAGAAATAAAAAGGGCCAGTGGTAGTATGTGCCTGGGTTCAATCCCTAGTACCACACACCAAAAAAACAAGAAACAAAAAACGGAAATTTCCAGTTAGCAGTTAGGTGCTGGGGTCTAGAAGTGAAGTGAGAACTGTATGAATGGTTGGCACACAGCTTCAGAGGCTCAGCAGGTAAGTGGACGCCTGAGGAGTAGATGAGGTAGTCCAGGGAGTGCCTTCTCTTTTTGTGTGTGTGTGGTACTGGGGATTGAACCCAGGGGCATTCTACCTCTGAGCTACTCCCACAGCCCTTTTTATTTTTTATTTGGAAACAGGGTCTCACTATGTTGCTGAGGCTGGTCTCAAACCTGAGATCTTTCTGTCTCAGCCTCCCAAGTACTGGGATTACAGGTGTGGGCCACCACACCCAGCAGGAGTATGTACTAAAGAAAGAAGAGGAGTCGGGCGTGGTGGCACACACTTGTAATCCCAGTACTTGGGAGGCTGAGACAGGAGGATCGCAGGTTCGAGGACAGCCTCACCAAGTAGTGAGACTCTTGTCAACCTAGCAAGACCCTGTTTCAAAATAAAAATAAAATAGGGCTGAGGGTGTAGCTTGGAGGTAGAATGACCCTGGGTTCAATCCTTAGTACCACAACAACAAAAAAAAAAAAGAGAGAGAGAGAGAGAGAAAGAGAACAGGGCCTAAAGTGGAACCCTGTATAGTGACATTGAAGGGGATACTTGAGGAGAAGGAGGAGGTCCTAAGGCGATAGCTAGAAACATAGGTATTAGTCATAGCAATTCAGCTGCTCTAAGTTGGCATTTGCTGAGTTCATGTGCCTTGAGTATATGGCAAGTTCAGGGACAACTGAGACTACTTGACCTTTGACATCAAATTTAGACTAGTGGCCATCGCCCAATCACAACCTTCTGAAACAAGGCACCTTTCTTGCAGGCCAATGACAGTCTTATTTTCTAGATGCTAGCTTGTGCTTCCTTAGCAGTTTATATGAGACACTGGAATCTTCCCAAGCTCATTCTCCCATGTCATCCAGGCCCAGAAAGCCAGGCCCAACCACTAAGCAAAGAGCCCATGGGGGATGGACAGTCTGAACAGGGCACTCCAGGGCTGTCTGGGGAGGGGGAAAGGGGGAGAGCACGTCATATGCCTGAGGTTCGGCAAATTGTACCCATACACCAGGCACAGCAACACACAGGGAAGGCACCCCCGCTCTGTGGGCGAGACAAAGAGGCAGTCTTTTTCCCACGTGCCAGCCCATCTGCTTCTTTGCCTTCACAAACATGCCTTTTTTCTTTCTTCCTTTTTTGGTTACCTGCAGCTTTGAATACATGAAAAAGAAGAGTGGAAGATGAGAGGAAAGGTAAGGTTGGAAGAGGGCACAAGGAAAGGAGGGGAGTAGAAGAAGGCTCCAGCAACAACCAACACAATAAATTGTATCCTGGACCACCACAGCCTGGCCCCTTTTTTGCAGTGTGTGTGTAGCAATTTCTTCTGAGCAGAGCCCTGAAGATGATGGCCAAGGCATGGCTGTGGCCCCAGTGAACTCAAATGATGGGGCGCCTCTCAGTGTGTCACAGGCCTTGGAGGCCCACTTCCATCTGCCCCCTCACTGGGGCTGGCACAGGCTTCCCCTGCCCTGGTACCTGTGATTCGCAATGATGTCATCAACCTCCCCTCACCTGCTGTAGCAGGCTCCCAATTGTCTTGAAACTGAGGCAGCGGGAACAAGCATGACAGCAGGGTAGGAGGTTGGGGAGAGGTGTGGGGTAGCTTTGCCCTGTGGGAAGGCCTGTAGGCGGCACCTGTGCAGTGGAGGGGACAGGGAAGGTTGGAAGTGGGAAGACAGGGGTTTGCCCTGCCCTCCACCATCTCACAGTCTAGGGCCTGAGCCTGGGCAAAGGAAACCAGGCAGCCTGACTTGAAGTTACAGGTGGAAAGGGCTTGAGTGATTGTCCTGGGGTTGACCCCTGCTGCTCCGAGCCAGGAAGACTTGGAAGGCAAAGGCCTGAGGGTCTGTGCCGCTTGCCCTGGCCTTCACAGTTCTCTACCTGGCTGTGCTCACGATGCCCAGTTCTAGTTCCTGTCTACCCTGACCCTCGTATATACCCTCGGCTAGAGCTGCACATGAGGCTCCAGGCTTAGGCCCCTCTTAGTAGAGAACAGAGAGGTTCTGTCCCTTCCTAGCACTGGAGAGCAAGAGTTTTCAGTAACGGGCCCAGTTGACCCCTGGCCAAGATGATGACATTTTTACATCCTCCATTTCTTGCCCAGGCCCTGCCCTGTCCTGAGGATGGAGCTACGAGAGTATGCTGGCTCAGTCCCCCCATTCACACTTTCCCAGCATCTGGCCAGCCATTATATGCTTCCTGTTTCCCCACCATGAGGCTATGTTTTTGGTGCAGGTGGACAGTCCTGCCATACCAGTGGGCCTCTTGGCGGGCGGAGGGGGAGGATTAGGCCCAAGAGGCTCCTAGTGGTAGGATGGGGACTGCAACCCTCCTTTAAGGGCACATGGGAGCCAGGCGTAGTGGTGCACACTTGTAATCCCAGTACTTGGGAGACTGAGACAGGAGGATCACAGGTTTGTGGCCAGCCTCAGCTACTTAGGCCCTCCGCAACTTAGTGAGACCCTGTTTCATAATAAAGAATAAAAAATAGAGCTGGGGGTGTAACTCGGAGGTAGAATGCCCCTGGATTCAATCCCCAGTACCACAAAAAAATAACCACACATGGGGAAACTGACCATGGTCACTTGATTGCCTATCTATTCCATGCCACCTCAGCTGGCCACCCAAAAAGCTGAGCTGCACTGTCCCACCCAGGCCACCCTTTGCGGTTGCAGAGAGAACACAGAGCTGTGCCAATGTGTGAGGGCTGTCTGTGTGCCCCACCCCCTCTTGTTTGGAGGGAGCCACCTGCATCCACACACAGGTGTTTCCTGTACTCCTTCCTGTTACCGTTTTTTTTTTTTCTTTTTCTGCTCAGTGTGGCTTCCCCAGCAGGTGGTGAAGGCCCTAGCCAAACCTCTTCATATACAGCTCTAAAGCACGGGGGCGGGGGGGCTCCTCAGGGATCTGGGTCACCCCACACACACACACCCAGGGCGACTGCTGGCACCTCATTGGCTCTTCTGGAGTGCAGGCACACACGCGTGCACGCGTGCGCACACACACACACACACACACACTCTCTCTCTCTCTCTCTGTGATGCTTCTGTGCACATGCTGTCACATTGCCATGCTACCACCACAGGCACTAGGGACCCCAGAGAGGGCTCAGGGAGAGTGGGAGGCTCTGCCCACGCACCATCTCCCTGAATAATGGAAATTCTGAAGAGAGAAGGGAAGGGTGATCTGTTTATCTAGCTGGGTGTGGGCCTCCAGCAAACCCTCCTTAGAACAGGCCTGCCATCCTAAAGTCCCACCCACCCTCAAGTTCCTCCCATAGGACTCTTAACCTCCTGGGTTAACATATTCATATACCAGGTGGTTCTGGGGCTGGAGAGCCCTCGCCTGAGAGCCCTGCTTTCTGAAGTAGCGCAAGTCGGTTGTTGGGGGCCACAGGGTTCAGCAGGTTTGTTATTACAGAGGAGTCAACTTGGGGAGGGAAGGGACTTGCTATCCTGGGTCACTGGGCAGCTACCTGGATCTCCAGCCTCTGAAGCCTCAGCTCCTCTCCTCTGCAAGGACCTCCTCTTCAGTCCTTTTGTAGGAAGCTGCCTGAGCAGATGGGAATACTCATAAGCCTGGCACCTGCTGCTACAGTTCTGCTGCCCCCTCGTGGTCAGAAGCTCAGCCACACCATGCTGGCTTTTTCTGCCTGCTTACTCTGCCCCTGGGGCCACAGCTATTGCCAGGACTGGCACCCTTTGGGACTTCTCTGGGCCAACTCCACAGTTCAGTTCCACCCGGGGCGATGGTTCCCAGCCTAGCTGCAGGCTGAGCCTCCTCAGCAATGCCCCCCACCCTCTTCCCCTGCTCTCTTCTCCAAGCCCCATTCCAGCCTCTGGGCTTTCTTCTACCAGGATTTCCAGGGCAAATGCACATGCTGTTGTCACAGCTGGAGAGTGGATACAACAGTGTCAGGAAGAGCACACCAGAGGGTGTCTGAGCAGAGGGTCAGGAGTGCACCATGTAGGAAAAGCATTTTGCTTTATTATTTTCTGTAAAACTCTGTAAATAAAATACAAAACCGAGGGTTGAGGCGAGGCAGAGGCAGGGTGGCCAGGCCCTGGACACTCTGTGGCAAGGGATGTGCTGGGAGGCACTTGATTGCAGGCGCTGACTCTACCAACCCCAGGGGCAACAGAAGAATATATTAGATTTTCATTGATAGGAATCTGTGGGGAGGGAGGGGTGTCTGGAGCCAGCCCTCACCCTCCCTGCCAGTGCCTGGTGAGCCCTGAAAATGGGGGGAAGGGGCACTGGGAGCCAGTGGGTGGAGAATTTAGAATGCTGTGCTGGCCATGCTGCTGGGCCCAAAAATTCGGGGCAGGGCATCCAGTGACTCTTCCAGCCGTCGATGGGCAGACTGTCCTTCTTCCCCTGTAATGCATGAGAATGGGGTCAAGAGTAGCCCAGGAGTCATCCTGGTCCTTCTACTCCTGACCCCATCTCACCCTATATCTCATTGCAAAGATGTCCCAGAAACCACTTGACCCATGTCTCCCATCCCCTGGCCTCACCACACTGCTGCAGGCTCTGCCGGGCAGCTTCCCTCACAGCTTCTGTGTCTGTTTGGCACAGGTACACCAAGGGCTCAATGCCCTCGGGAGCCTATTAGGGATGAGAATGTTGAGATGGACTCAGTGGAGGAGGTCGGAAGGGCCTGGGGGTGGGGGTGTCGGAGGGAAGAGAAAAGGTGGGTGGGTTAGCAGGGATTACCTTGATGCAGCCCAGGGCCAGGCAGCCAGCCACTCGAGTCTGCACATCCTCATCCTCAAGCTGGTCCAGGAAGCTCAGGAGGGCCTGGGCAAGGGCAGGAGGGCAGACTTAGCCAGACACTGAGAGCCCGAGACCCTAGCCCTTGCCCTCAAGGGAATGCTGCCCAACTCTTACCCTCTCCCGGAAGGCAGGGCCCAGTGACAAGCTTCGGAGCTGGGTGCTGACAGCAGCCATGACCTTGTTGTTGCCATGGACGAGCAGGGAGCTGAGGGCCCGAAGTCCATCCCTTCGCAGCCGCCCCTCTGGTGCCAACCTCAGGGCCTTCAGTACAACAGCCTGGTCATCGGAGTTCAGATTCCGCACCAGTAACACTGAAAAAAGGAAGAAAGTGGGGAGTTGGGACAAGGTAGCAAGGCAAGGAGCCTCCAAGAGTAGGAGGCCTTGTCCTGGTGTCTTCATCCACACCTGACCCTGTGGGTCACTTTGTAATCAGGGTCACCGCCTCACCTTCTTCAGCAGTCTCAGTCACATAGGCCTCCATGGAGGGGCTGTCCAAAGCTTCGACATAACTCCAGAACTGGAAGACAGTGAGCTGCTCCCCAGGGCTTGGTTGGGGCCTCCTGGGCAGTTTTTGCCCCAGGGCATCCTCCAGGAACTTCACACACACTGTGGGAGGCAGCAACACAGCCTGAGTCAGGATGGGCCTGAGGCTTTTAGGGGGAAGAGAGTGCTCCTGTCCACACCCTACCCATCAGGGCACAAGCCTTTGCTATTTCTCTTCAATGTTCAGCTCATATGTACGTTATGGGCTGACCTGGCCTTTCCTGAGGTCCCTGTCCCTAGGGAGCCAAAAAAGGACAGAAGAGGGGGCAGGTGGACAGCCCACTTACCAGCTTCAGCTAAGCCTTGCTGGCGCAGAGAGAGACGGGCACCGTACTGGCTGCAGAAGGTGAGGAGCACCCGTTCCACGGGGCAGATGAAGGGGCTGAGTCCCTCTGTGCACTGGTCCCAGAAGGTGAGGAAGCCGGGTCGAGAGGCAGAGAACTGCACCACTGTATGGGAGGTGTGTGTGTGTGTGTGTGTGTTGGTGCAGGAAACGGTCAGCAACAGAGCAGGCAGGCAGGTAAATAGGGGTGAGGTAAGATAGGAGCTTCGGGCAGGCACCAGAGCACAAGTGCAAGAGGCCTTTACCTTCCTGGGCAGAGGTGGCAGGGACCTCCCATCTCCTGCTGAGCTCACACACTGCCTCAAGCACTCGCGCTTCCCGCAGCAGCCGTTCCAGGGCCCATGCCTCTTGGCAGCGCAGGGGCCCAAATGTGCCCAATTTCTGAACAACAAGGTGGCTAAGGAGCTCAGACCTCAGGATAGGGCTGGGGGGGGGGGATGGAGTCCAGGGACTACAAGCCCCAGCATGCATAGGGAAAAGCTGGCGGTGGGGGTGGGAGGACTAAAGTGTGGGAGGTATTCCATTTAGCGAGAGCCAAATGCCAGGGCCCTGGGGCATTGGGGTGTGAAACTCAAGAGGTACAGAAGGCCAGGATAAGGGCGCAGGCCCCCCCTGGGAGCAAGGGGTTACAGGGAAGGGTGGTGGTGGGAGGAATACCACCAGCCTCACCAGCAGGAGGCGGCTGCAGTGGTACAGGTGCTGAACCAAGGCAGCATCCAAAGCTGGACACCCCGTGCTGAGGGGGTGGGCACTGGGTGAGTCAAGGCTGTCCTCAGCCCCAGCCTCCGGGCTGCTTGGGGGCCTGAGAGAAAAATGGGGTCAACCACCCCAGGAGCACACATCACCATCTGGTCACCATTGTTTATTTTTATTAATCTCCTCCCATCCCAGAATAGAAGAACAGACAATGCACAGACAACAGACAATGGGTAAGGACTTCCAGGAGGAGGAAGGGGCTGTGACCAGCAGGGGTCTTTGGTCAGTTGGTCCAGTGCCACCTCTAGCTAAGACCGCAGGGACTTCTGGGGCTGGGATGGGCGAGAGTAGGGCTGCAGGCGGGATGGTTTATGAAACGGGGACTGCAAGGGGTGCAACGCATGGGGCCGTAACCTGGGAAACTGCAGAGGAAAGAGGGACCGGGCATGGCTCTCAAATGGGAATTGGTAAAGACCATTCTGAGACTGAGATCTGAGGGGCCGGGGCTTCTGGAATAGTCGGGGTCGAGACAGCCCTCTGTCTCCTGACCAATGCTGGGGGATGCAGGGTGCATGGGGAGGCACTGAAAGAACCCCTTCATAGGGTAGGTCCAAGATGAGGCCAAGGGAAAGAGGAGGGGCAGGAGGCTCACGAGCTGACAGGGACCGGTGAGGAAGGCAGACATTGCAGAGACGAGGAGGGTGGCCAGAAGCACTGGGGATAGATGGGGGTGGAGATGCAGGCATCAAGGGCACATGATATATACATGGGTGTGAACACAAGGGCACCTGCCAGCAGATCCACCCTCAACGTGCTCCACCTGGCCCCACCTCACCTGTTGCCCCATCTTGACTTTCTCCCAACTCACCTGCTCCTCCTCCACCTGGCCCTGCTCCACCTCTTCCCCTTCATCTCTTCCTCACCCAGCCCCCTCACCTGTCCCTAGGACCATCATTATCGTCATCTTCATCTTCATTGAGGAAGCTGAAGCTCTCCAGGGCATGCTCCACAGTGATGCTGAGACTAGAGGCCCGGCTGCGAGTCAGACCTTGTCTCTGCTAGGGTTGTGAAGGGGGTCAGAGCTGCCACCACTACCTGGCCACCCTCCCTGTGCTACCCCAGCCCAGCCCTCCTCACCATGAGCAGACTCTCCAGCCTGGTCACCTCCTGCTCCAGGCCCTGCAGTTCTGGGAACTGGCCACGATAGTCATCCAGGGCGGCCATTAGGGCCCCTAGGGCCTCCTCCAACCTCCTGTCCCCAGTTTCTCCAGTTGCCTCTGGGGCTGGGGCTTGAGCAGCTGTGGCCAGGCTAAGTTCTGAATGCTGGGGTACAGGGGCTATGGGTGAGGGAGGGGGACTTGGGCTCTGAAGGATGGGCTCTGGGGCATCTGAGACAGAATTTGGGAGGGGTTTCCAGCCAGAACAGGTAGGACTTGAGTAGGAGGTGCTAGGAGCTATGGAGTCTGCCTGAATACAGGGAGTGGAGGCTGGGTGGCTACAGGGCAAGGGGTCAGTGCTTGGAAGGGTGGGGTCTGCAGAGAGGCTGGGGAGCATAGCAAGGTCTCCAGAAGTGGAAGGACTTCCAGTTTTAAGGGTAGGCCTTGTGATGGTCTGGACCGGGCCTATAGCATTGTGGGTAGGACTTGTAGTGGTGTGAGTTGACATCCTGGCTTTGTGGGAGGGGCTTGTGGTAGTGTGAGTGGAGCTTATAGTAGTATGGGTGGAGCTTGCAGTGATATGGGTGGGGCTTGGGGTAGTGTGTATGAGACTTACACTAGTGTGGGTGGGGCTTGGGGTAGTATGAGTGAGACTTACAGTGGTATGAATGGTGGGAGTAGTGTGGGTAGGGCTGGGGGTAGTGTGGGTGGAGCTGGGGGTGGTGTGACTGGGGCTTACAATGGTATGGGTGGGGCTTGGAGTGGCTTGAGTAGAGCTTGTGGTGGTCTGGGCTGGGCCTGTAGTATTGGGGATAAGGACTGTAGTAGTGAGGGTAGAGAGCATGGGTGTGTGGATAGAACCTGTAGTAGTGGAAGTAAGGCTTGGAGCACTGTTGATAGGGCTTATGGCACTATAGGTGGGGCTTGTAGTGGTGTGGGTGGGGCTTGGCAGCTCAGAAGGGCTAGAGTCTGTGGCCTTATGAACTGACTGTAGATGTACAGATGGGGAAGGTTCTGTACATGTAGGTGCAGGGGCAGGTACACTGAGGCTGGGGCTTATGGCAGAACAGCCAGTGTCTACGGCAGAAGGAACATGACTAGGGTGTTCCCTGTGAGTGGGATCTGGGTGTATGGACAGGCTACGTCCTAGGGCTAGGCTTTCGGAGCCCACAGCCTCCACTGAAGCCTCAGCTAGGGCAGCGTCCACACTGGCCTCACTGATGTGGCTCAGAGTCCTGGTGTAGGGGGCATGCCCATTGGCCAGGGCTGGGACCATGGCCCTCTCATCCATGGGCCCAGAGCTGGAGGTCTCAGGCCTACGAAAGGCAACGTGGATGGGCAGGGTCTCAGGCTGCTGCATCAGAGGCCTGGGGGATGAATGGCGGGCAGTGCCTGAGAGCTGTGGGCTGGATGAGTCGTCTGAAGATTCAGATGACAGGGACCATGCTGTCCCATTCTCCAGCTCCTCCTGCCGCCGTAGCATGTTCTAAGAGAGAATGACATTTCAGAAAGGATCACCCCTAAAAAGCCCCTGGGAGATGGTGAGGCCCAGGCCAGGGCTGTGACTCACATAGAAGGCCTGTTCCCGAAGTGATGGTGTATCTGGTGGGCTCTGGCTATAGGTGGAGAAACGCTTGTTGACAGTGGAGGCTTTGTTGACAGTAGAAGTGGCAGAGGGCTGGTCATCCTTGTCGAAGGGGCTGGAAGAGAGAAGGCCATTAGCAGGACCACAGCCTTCCTGGCCCTGCCCCTAAGCCCTTCAGCCCCACCAACCTCCATGTGACTTCCAGGCTGAGCTTGATAGTGCCAAGGTCATTGATGTCCACAGCTACAACCTGGGGCAGAGCAGCAAACAGGTCCTTGGTCTCACAGGAGACGCTGCCCACAACTACATGGTTGGTCAAACCCTTCAGTTCTGTCACCTGTAGCCAAGAGTGCACGATGGGGTCACAAGGGGGTAGGGGCCAGGAGTTCCTGAGCAATCAGAGGTCTGATCACACCTTCACAGGGCCATGGAGCCATGAGGGGTCAAAGGAGTAAGTGCTTGCGGGTCAGGAGGATCATAAGGGATTCACAGGGTCATGGGGTTCTCAGAACTGTCCTGTGGGCCCTGGTAGAGACGTCACCTTAATGGACAGGAATTCCGTCAGCAGGGGAAGAAAGACGGTTTCTTCACTGTCCCACACCTGCTTTCCACTACCCTCGATGTGGCCCCGTAGTTTCCAGCGCTGACGGCCATATTTCATGCAGATCTGAGGAAACAGGCAGGATGAGGCAGCCCTTGGGGTTGCGACCCTTCTATCCCAGCCCTTCCCTGCACATCCTCATACCTCATAGTGATCGCCCACACACAGTCTAGCAAAGCCAGCCAGCCCTGGGAGTAAGGAGAGAAGTAGATGAGCCATGTTGGAGGGGGGGAGGTTGAGCACACTCCTTCCTGCCCCCACAACTCAGTACCTTTCATCCGGAGATGAAATTCTCCCAGCTGTGCCTCCAGCTCGCTCTCCAGCAGACACATGCTCTGGGAGAGAGGGGGAAAGGGGCAGGACAGGAAAGAATGAAGAACCAGTCCCCTCTCGCTGGCCCTGCCACACCCTGTGTCTCTGCCTCATTGGCACTCATCCCTCACCTCTGTGTATTCTCGATGCCCCCGAGTGGCTTCAGCCAGGCTGTCCCGAGCTTCTCGGCTTCCTGGGGACCCAGTGCTATAGGCACGGACCATGTTGTAGGCACCATCCCGAAGACGTCGCTGGACACAGTATGCCTCATATAGCTCGTCAATCTGAGAAGTTGAGTGGGGCAGCAGTAGAAAGACTGATACTCATTACTGGGGCTGTGTGCCCAGGGCCCAGCACCCCCATCTCTCTATGTTATCCAACCCCCATCTCGCTCTACATGCATGCTGCAGAAGTACCTTGCTGGCATGGAACTCCAGTCGTCTCAGGAAGCGTTCAATGGACTTGACTTGCTGAGGGAGAAGTGGGTCAGGAGGAGCCCTAGGCCCAAGGTCCTTTCCCCTCCCTATGAACCAACCCCTTTCAAGAGCATTCTATATACACTCACCTTGTCTAAGTCATACAGGAAGCCCTACAGGGGGAAATGAGAAGGGGTATTTAAGAGGTATGAGTAGGACCCTATCCAGGGCACTTGCCCATCCAGACCCATCCTTCAAGACCCAGCAGAAGTGTTCCCTTCTCTGGCAAGCCTTGACCTTTTCCCCAGGAAACACCCTGGCACAGTCCTTAGTACCAGTACAACATAATCTCCTGCTGTCATGTCTGTGGGGGTCTGACCTCCCTGACTGGGAGCTCCCATGAGCAGGCACAGTGTCCCAAACAGAAAGTGCGCATGGCAAAGAATTTGGGGATAGAAAGGCCTCAGCCCTCTCTAAGACCCTCTTTTCTACTCACATCTGGACCCAGTAACCCCAGAAAATAGCCGTGATGTCACACAGAAGTGGTCCTGCCCAGCCCCACACAGCAAAGGCAAAGGGCATCTCTCCCATCACTCACCAGGCGGGAATTCCTCTTGGACTCCTTTATCTGCCCTTGGAGCTTCTCCTGCTCTTGCTGGTGCACTTCCAAGTAGGCCCTGGAGAGAGGTGACAAGAGTCAACTTAACTCTCCAGCCTCAAGCAGCCCTGGGTACGGGCAGTAGGAGCTGGGGAGAGTTCCTACTAGCAGAAGGGAGTTGGGGGTTTGGGAAGGGAGGTGCTCACGTCAGGCCCCGCTTAAGTGCAGCATACACCAGGTCCAGCCGCTCTGGCTGTGGCACCTTGGGGGCTGGATGGGCCACAGAAAACATCCTGGACACCCGGGAGAGTGCTGGGGGCTTCCGTGGAGGCCCTGGTGGACTGAAGACCTGGAAGCTCCTGAAGAAGAGGCTGCCCTTAGAAAGCGGGAAACAGGAGTCCCCCACACCCTCACTATACACCCAGTCCCAAACCCATCTGACTCTCTTGACTTCATTAACCCCCCTCCACCGCTCGTACCTGGGCCCTCGCTCGTGGCTGCTGAGGACGCCTGCGAAGGATTGGCTCCTATTGACCCGCGCGCTGAGCAGGCGGCGCTGCGGCCGCACCGACAGGGACATCATGGAATGAGTCCGCGAGGGGCTCCCTGGGGGTGGGGGGTGAGGGGCGGGGAGGGTGTCCAGCACTAGTCGGGTCCTGAAACCCCCTCCCCGCGGCCAAGTCCCAGGGCTGGGGCAGGCCCTTCCCGGTCACCGGGTACAGCTGTCCCAGTGGGCTCCGGCCTGGGTACTCTTAGCCCCGCCAGCCCCGGTGCTAATGACAGGGCAGCCGCTGACGACTCGGCCTCGGACTCAGCGTGGCCTCAGCTCGGCCCCCACTTCCTGCCGAGGTGCGGGCTCCGCCTGCCGCGGGGCAGGAAGGGGGGGTCGCGCAGGGACCCTCCTCCGGCTGGGAAGGGGCAGGAAAGGGGCGGGGCGCGGGAAGAATGTGCGGAAGCGCCTGTTTGTTTACCCGGGGGCGGAGCGGCCTCCCCAGCCCTGCCCCTGACCACCCCCCCAAGTGGACCAGGAGAGCGGGTGCCCCCACCCCGGGAGGCCGCGGGAGGTCATGGGGCGGGCCGAGCACACTGAGCCCATCTAGCTGCCCGACAGGCCCGGCCGGCGCAGGCTTGGGCTCCCGCGATCAGCCAGCCCGGGGTAAACTGCTCCCCCAGCTCCCACCAGCTCCCAGGCGCCGCGACGCCAGAGCCTCCGGGCTGGGCGCCGGGAATTCCCAGAGTGGGGGGCAGTGCCGAGAAGTGCCCCACCCCCTCCACTTTTCCTGAGGCTCGGACCTGGAAACTGAGTCACAAACGCACGCCTTCATCCCTCCCTAGGCGGGAAGGGATCCAAGGCTGACCCCCACCCGCTCTGGCAAAGAACCGACTCCTGGCTCCCAAAATCCGGCGGGCACCCCCTGTGGCCAGCTCCAGAGCGTTTGCAGCCGCAGGCCCGGTCCTACCTTTCTTCTTGGCGTTCATGGTAGGTATCGGATTGCCCCCTACTCGCGCTCGTCCCCCGCGTCCCCGCTGGCCCAGGGCCTCTAGGTGCGGGGCCCCGCTGGGCTCCGCACTCGCTCCCTGCCGCTCTGGCTTCGGCTCCTCTCGGCGCCTCCCTCCGCCCAGTTCCTGCCGCCTGACTCAGCCCGCCGGGATGGGGCGGGACCGGCCGGACTAGGGGGCGCCTCTGCCTGTTTGGCCTCGGGCGGGGTGACCAGGGGATCCCCTCGGGGAGAGGACTTACGGGGGCTAGAGTCAGGAGTGTGCGTGCAAAGGGAGTTGGCACGGAGATGAATATGGAGGGATAGAATAAGGGGGACAGGGAGAATGAGAAGGAGCTCTAAGAGTGGCTGTTGAGGGATGCTGAGGAAAGAATGAAAGTTTGGGTTCTAAGCTGGTGGAGAGTGGGTGGGGGAATTCACTGGGACTGTGCCAATGAAGGGCAGAGAGCAAGGGGCTGAGCAGGAGAGGTCTGGTAAGGATCAACCCCCCCCCATTATGTTTGATTGCCCCTAGGGGGCACAGAGAAGGAATGAGAATCCCACAGCCCCCTACAACACCTCCACCCTTATACCACAAAGGAGGTGCTCAGTCTGCTTACTTCTCCTCCCAAGCCCAGGAAAAAAGGGTCAGGTCCCACTGCCCAGCTAGGAAGCAGAAGCTGCTTCCTACATCTGAGGCTCCATCCTTCTACCCCCCCCCATTACATAGACTCCTCAGGCCCTGAATTCCCTCCGTGCTGCCTCTTTCCTGCTCCCATTATCTCTTTGTTGGATATCCCTTGTCCACGTCCAGCATGGATAGAGGCCATTATGCTCAGGGTTCACCGGACACCCCATCCCCTGACCATGGAGGGGCTGGGTGCTCCCCACCCCATAAACATTCCTGCTCCTTGAGGCTCAATTCTGCCACAGGTGCCTACTTCTCCTCAAGCCCAGGATGGGCCCAGGGGGCTGAATTTGTAATAAGTCCACCCCCCCACACACACACACAGATTCAGCTGCAAGAGGTCTAAGGACTCCTGTTTGAGAAACGCTATGCTCTTCTACCCCCTTGAAGACTAGGTAGCATGCACCCACTGGTGACCTATGCATTCCTTTGTATTCCCCACCCAACATTGATCTCTCCCTTCAGCCATCCTCCTGGGAAGAACACCCCAGCCTTATCATTTGCTCTGCAATGCCATTTTCCTAAACCACACAGCCACACTGTTCACAATCTCCAGGCTCTCTCCATCACCCTCCACTGCACCTGCATTTTACCTGAGACCTCTGGTCCCTTGAGCCCTCAGCGCATTTATTCAACTATTCACTGAGTGACAACTTTGTGCCAAGTATGTGCCAGCCACTGGAGATGCAGCCCAGAATTTCACAGACACCACCCTGCGCGGAACTCACAGTCCGCCTCTGCTTTCTTTCTCTCTGCCAGCTCCCTCCTACTTTCCCTTCCTTACCTTCTCTCTCTTTTTTTTTTTTCCGGTACCGGGGAGAACCCAGGGGCGGTCTACCTCCGCGCTACACCCCTGGCCCTATTTTTTATACTTTATTTTGAAACCGGGTCTCACGAAGTTGCGGAGGGCCTCACTAAGTAGAGAGAGAGACAGGGAGGGAGAGAGAGAGAGCTGAGGCTGGCCACGAACCGGGATCCTCCGGTCTCCGCCTCCCAAAGTACTGGGATTACAAGCATGCACCACCACGCCCGGCTCTTCCTTACCTTCTATGCACACCCTCCTTCCAGCCTGCATCCACAGCCACCCTTCCATCACTAGTCTGTTGCCACTATCCTCAGCATTCTGAACCTCTCTCCTACCTGGCAGAAGTCAACCCTGGCAACCCAACTCCTGTCTTCACTGTACCTGCAAACAGCCTAGAGGGAGCTGCCAGAGGTCTTGGCACAGCACCATGGCTGGAAACACAGAACAATCCTCAACCTCAGCCAGGCTATTACTTCCCACCTGGTAAATCCTCCTGTAGGGCCCCAGTCTGTCTCTCCCTTCTCATAGAAGATGGATATTTCCGACTTTGTCCATAAGTCGCCAAGCTCAAGTCACTCTCACATGAAAAATGAAAACAATCCTTGAAACTACTCAAATGCCCATCAATAAATGACAGGATTACTATAAAGCAAAAAGAATGAAAAAATATACAACTATATGCAACAATATGGGTGACTGTGTGTGTGTGTGTGTGTGTGTGTGTGTGTGTGTGTGTGTGTTACTGGGGATTGAACTCAGGGGCGTTCTACCTCTGAACTATACCCCCAGCCCTATTATATGTTTTTATTATGAAACAAGGTCTCACTAACTTGTGAAGGGCCTCACTAAGTTGCTGAGGCTGTCCTTGAATCTGCTATTCTCCTGTCTCAGCCTCCCAAGTACTGGGATTCTGGGATTACATGCGTGTACCACCACGCCCGGCTCACAGACATGATATTGAGTACAAGAAAAAAGATGCAAGAGAGGATATATGTATGATTCCCTTGATAATGAAGTTCAAAAACAGGCAAAACTAATCTTTGTCAACAGAAGTTAGAAGTTACCCTTGGACTGTTGTGACTCGAAGGGGGCACAAGAGATCCTCCAAATTACTGGCAACATTCTAATTCCTGGACTGAGTTTTATTTCCTGATTTTATATGGGTGGGTTCCCTTGCAAAAATCTATCAAGCTGTACACTTAGGACATATACACTTTCTGTATGTGTATGTATATGCATACATACATACACATAGCAACCCTCTACCTCTAAGCTATACTTCCAGCCCTATTTTATTTTTTATTTTGAAACAGGGTCTTGCTAATCCCGAGGGCCTCACTAAATTGCTGAGGCTGGCCTCAAATCTGCAATCCTGCTGTCTCAGCCTCCCAAGTACTGGGATTACAGGTGTGTGCCACCATGCCCAGCTACATATATATTTTTTTGAGAAAGGGTCTTGCTATGTTGCTCAGGCTGGCCTTGAACTCTTGCGCTCAAGCCATCATCCTGCCTCACCCTCCCAAGTAGCTGGGGCTATAGGAACATGACACTGCACCTATTTTCTGCATCTTTTATATTTTAACTTTTTTTTTTTTTGCGGTACCAGGGATTGAACCCAGGGGCGTTTTACCTCTGAGCTACACCCCTGGCCCTATTTTTTTTTTTTTT